>VZUI01006416.1:0-45901 GCA_013401135.1 Cettia cetti | reverse complement strand
AGATAGATAGATAGATAGATAGATAGATAGATAGATAGATAGATAGATAGATAGATAGATAGATAGATAGATAGACAGACATACACACACATATGTATATAAAGATATATACATATGCATCACCTTGATATGTCATAGCAGTTGTGGTGTTTTCATTTTGAAGGAATCTCAACTTAGAATTAAGGTAGTAAAGACAGTTTTGAAAGGAAGACTTCCTCATCCTAGGATGAAATGATGGTTACATGACCATTCCTCCTGTTTTTTCTGATGAGAGAGAACATCTGTGACATGTATCTAGGTTGAATGACACCTTTATTGATGATATTTTCCAAGACAATTTGGCTAATTTGTTCAAGAATCTGATACAAAAGCAGGGGGATATGCCTGAAGAAACTGCAGCCTATGGAAAACCATCCAGGAACAGGCTTAACCTGAAGGACTGCAGGCTGGGGAGAGAATTGATGCTTGAACAGGGAGAAGTGTGAGAAGGAAGGAGAAGCAGAATGGAGATGTTATGGAGACAGCCCCCATGCTCCAATCCTCCCCTCCACTTCTTGGGTGGGACAGGTAGAGGAGTCAGGAATGGCAATATGGAATTCAATCTGGGAAAAAGAGAAATGGGGTAAAAAAGAAGGTCTTTTATGGGGAGAAGGGGGTCATTATTTCTCACCATCCTAGTCTATTTTGACTGATGATAAATTAAATTTATTCTTCTCAAATTCTGTTTTTTTTGCCCATGTTAGTATTTGATAAATGAACTCCCTATCTGTCTCGACTCATAAATGTTTTCATTGCCATTTCCTCACCTGTTGAGGAGGGAGAGTGAGAGAGAATCTGTGGGGGGGGGTGGGGGTGGGGGGGCAGATAGCCAAAGTCAATCCAATACAGACTTTTATTACAAAAAGGTACTCAGTTTGAGAAATATATTCACAGAGAAATTATTGTATAAGGAATAAGAAAGTGCTCCTGAACTTGTTGATTGATTGATTGATTGATTGATTTACTTATCTGATTTTTTACATATCTGCTTATCATTCTGGATGTTACAAAAAATGTAAGAGTAAATTTATGTTATAAACTGAAGTATTTATATAGCAAATCCAGTGTATAATCTTACTATAGGTGTATGGTAAGTTGTTTTGAACATAAAATTATATGTTGGCTGTTCCCCTTGGTCAAAGAATTTTGAGGTTGTAGACTATTTCTGAAGTTATAAATGAGTCAGAGCTACTTATTTACTTCATTTAGTTCTAACATGAAATATTTTGAACATCACTTTTCACTAGAGTGTATTTAGTAAGATAATTAGGAACAGAAAAGAAAATAATTCACAAAGTGATCCGAAATCTATCAAATAACATGAAACAGAAAACAATATGCAATGCTGCAATTTTGAATCAATCTTTAAGAAGTAGACCCATCATCTGAAAGTCCTTTAGGGTTCCAATTTCTCCTGACTTTTTTTCCTCAAACCCTTGTTCAACAATGGACAGCTAATATAATGTGAGAACTGTACGAGCTGGAAAGTACAGAGTAACTAGATCATTGCATTCTCCAGTGGATCAGAGAGAAAATGTCCTTTGTGAAAATCTGACAGACTGTTCAATGAAAAAAAAAAACCAAAAAGAAATAAACCAGGTTAAAAGGAATAAAGCAAAAAAGAAATTAACCTAGTCTACATTCATCCTGCATTAATTGAGCACCAATTGATGTATTTAAACAATGAGCCTAGCTCTTTTACAATTTTGCACACTCACAAAAGAGAATAATTCAGATTTTTCATTTAAATCTGTTTCTGTAGTAAATATTTCTTTGAAAAAGCTTTGAGAGAAACATAAAAAACACACCACTGAGAAAAGGACTCAGTGTTAAACTTGGTCTTGCTCTTGTCTTCCTTACACCACACTGTTGACTTCCTCCTACTTAGAAGTGTGTAATCTAGTTTTCAAAATCAAAGGCTCAAAAGATTGGAAAAGCTGAAGTGGAGACTTGCTGTACATATTCATTATGATAATCTCTTTAACTGTATAATTTTCTGATTTTTTTCCAATAAGATCTGCCATTCAATGTACATAGTTAATAAAAAAATTATCAGTGCTCTGCAGTAAATCACATTTTAATCTGCATGTCATGCAGAAAAAAATTGCAAATCCCAAAAAAAAAAAAAAAGCCAACAGAAACAAACCAAATAAACCCCCAATCTCAAATACAAAAACAATCAACAAATCACAAATGCCTATAGTCCAATTTGAGTGAAAACTGAAGTAGAAGCAGGAATTTATCTTATGTTATTTTCCAAGGTAGACTGTGAATGCTCACTTATTTTAGCACAAATAAAAAATAAAAATAAAAACCACAGAATTCAGATACAGTGAAATTGACATGTATCAAAATTTACCTATTAATTGTAAAATATTGCTGAAAAAGCACAAAAGAAGACCAAACAGTGAAATAAAACTGTGTTAATCTTAGAGTAATACGTTAAAAATATGCTACTAGCTGTCATTTAGATAGTAGTATTCAGTATGGGAGGAAATGTTACAAAGTATGAGTGAAATACATGTATTTTGGGTTCACTTATGATATCCTCTAATTTGTTTTCCAGGGAACAGAAATCTCTATGAAACCTTTGAAAATGCAGTATTAATTGAATTGTGCATTCCAGGCTATCAAAAGTGAACAAGGAAATACCAAGAGGGTTTTGCAGAAAGAAAAAATAATTAATGAAAAGCTATAATTATAGCTTGGTTTCTTTCTGAATGCTCCTAAGGATGGATTGTTCAGGATTTTCAACACAGAAACTTCAAAATAGTTGAGGTTTTGAAACCCAATATTTTTGGTTTTTCTTCTGTTTCAGTATACTTTCAAGATCATTAAACTCTGTTCTTCAAACACTCAAATATTTTCTTATCTTCTGGATATTTGCTCAAGTATAAATACCTATATGTCACACACTGATTAATTAAAAGTTTATATTCTTTTTACTTCTGCTGAGCAGCAAGCTTTGAAAAACTGGAGTAGAAAAGATGTCTTTTAGCTTACATGGACACTAAAAAACATTAAAAATACATACTTACAAAATTAGGTTTGTGCTTTTGAATATTTTCACAGCTAGTACAACTCACAGAAATGACCATTCAGAAAGAAATGTTTTATGCTTGTCTCTATGTGAGTAATAAAATCAAGATGAATAATGCTGTTCTTGACTGAATCAAACTGGATTCATAAGAATTCAATTGACTAATTGGCAAAATGAGTATTTTTCAGCTGTACTTTCAGTAAGGGTGGAATATTTGGTTTTCACTCTTAATGGAAGAACACACTTGTCTATATATATAGAAAAAATGTAGCACATTTGAATGCACAAGATTCCCTGGGAATAACCTTTGACCAGCAGAGAAACTGAATTGCAAAATATACGTAGTTTGGTGAATGTTATTTCAGCAACTTCTGGCAAAAAACCTGTCTGCTGAAAGACACACATAAATGAACATTGTTGATATAATTAAACTGACATTTTTTTTTGCGTGAAACAGAGACCATGAAGGTTTTCTTTATGAATTTTTTTCTTAACATGATGAGAAATTTATACAAAAACCTCTAATTATTACCAATATTTTTAATTCTCAAAACTTCAGTGTGGGTAAAATAGTCTCAAATTTTGATAATCATGAGAATAACTTAAATGTGTGCAGAGCTATTTCCTTGCATTGTCCTCACAAACACCACTGTTTAATTCCATGGAACTATAGGGATGAATAGAAGACCAAGGTTAAACTTTCATTTTACTTCCTTTTATGTTTTATTCAACTATGTTGAGTGTCAAAGAAGTGTAAATCCATTTCAAGTCAACTTGGAGAATTTAGCCTTGAGTATACTAGAGAAACACTTGAAAAGCAAAGGAAATTCATCCCATGCTTTCATTACTGCCATCACTGCATCAGTTAGTGCTGTGTGAGGATATGCACTGAAAGGTTACTGCAAAATCAGATTGTGTGGCAATTTTGCAAACTGTCTTTTCCTGTTATTGTCCAGGTTGCCTAGAGATGGTCTGAAATGAAGAAAGAAAAAACCAGTAGCCTCTTCAGTAGTCCTCCTCTTATCTAGCAGATCATAAGTGGTGAAACAGAAGCTACTTGCACAGAAGTATCTTGAATTCTGTTGTCTGAACTCCACTGACATACATCAGAATGCTGAAACTGCTAACACAACTTGAACTAAGCCCAGCAATACATATTACCACTGTTAGTTGGTTTCTGGGGCCTAAAAGCCAAAGAATGTTGTTATGTTTAATCCTGTGCTACACGTTTGTCTGGTTTGGAATACGAAACTAGAGGTGACAATTTTAAATTATTACAACAGCTGTTTCAGAAGAGTAAATCTATCAGAAAAAACAAAGGGAAACAGCTTACTTTGTAAGTTTTCATTAACTGCCAAAACAATACCTAAATCCCAGGAAACACTTTAAAATACAACATTTTTTTCTTCTTTTACTGTTTTATTTCACAATTGTATACATACAAAATTTATTTCAAGTCTTTCTTTTCTGGACTGAGAAAGGCATAAAAACCTTAAAGTTTTTATAACTTCTTCTGGTTGCAGTATTAAATATAACACAATAACAAAAAAAATACTGAAATCATTGATCCTCCATGGAGGAATGAAGGCAGCAAGAAAATATCCGACTTCCAAAACCTCTTTCACAAGCCATCTTTGTATACTCAGAGAGAGTATAGTAATTCCATAGATATAGATGAAGACTCAGTTTGTAGCATAAAACACAGAATATCAAGAGGTAAGAAAAAAGCACACAAGAAAGAAAGAGAGAACAGGTGCAAACAACTTTTTAGGTCCTCTCTGCCATATCTAGCGCAGAAAAACATACGTCACATTACCTTGGTGGTGATGTTGTGGGCACAGGGGAGAATGGTAGACATAGAGATTTGTTTTGTGTTTCAATCTTCTAAGAAAAACAGCTTTGAATGTTTGATGAAACTGTGGGAAGTTGTTTCATCTCTGCAGACTAGTAAATGTATGTTGCTGTTAGTAGTAGCAGGTCAGAGGTCTGTATTTAGCTGCAGGTTCTGAAAAAAATTATCAGCTGTGATTTGCCTAATTTGTGAAAGTCTGGAGTTCTTTTCATTTTTTTTCTTATCTTTAAGACCAATGTCTTATCAAGAAGACTAAGGATTTTTAGACTAAGGTCTAAATTTTTTAGTTTTGCTTAGCTTTGAATTACTGTGTGATGTAGCACAATTTCATACATTTTTAATATAGTTATGCAATTAATTCATAGTGAAACACGACTCTGCTGTGTAGTGCAAAGACTGACCACAGGATAATGGTGCAATGTAGAGGAGTGCAATCCCAGAATAACTGCAGAAGCTTCACAAGAGTGAGGGTGGGTTCAAAACAGATTTTAGGGCTATTAACTAATCACCAACAGTCAATCATTTTTTAAAAGGAATGCAACTTCAGGACCTGGGTAAATTTAATCCTTTTAAAAAAGACAAAGGAAAAATGAACAAGAAACAGACATAAAACATAACATGTAAATTCTGGTGTAACATGGAACTGCAGGCCAGTGAATAAAAAACATGCAGTGGTTGTTACAAAGTATGACAGATTATTCTAAAAAGGCCATAGGATGAGGAAGAAAGCATCACCATCACTATTACCATGATTCTCTTGGTGAAAAGCTCCAAAAGCTGATGATTCATTCTCACCTTCCTTCTTGCTGAGGAAGAGCACAATCATTGGTCTTAGATGCACTGAAAGTAGAGGGGTACTTAAAGGATAAGAATAAAAACAGATACGAGAATAAATACAATTTTTCCCATCCTGATCAAGAACTCCATTCATTATAAAACTGACAGTTCCTTTTCCACAGAACATTGTGTTTTTACTGAAACAATGAAAAATGAATAATTTTCCAAAGCTCTTAAAATATTAAACAGAAGTATTTGCAATACTCCTGGAATGAGTCCAGCAGAGGTCTAAATGTCTAGGGGCAAAGATGTTTAGGGAAGATGGTGGGGAACAAACTCTCTAATGAGAGCTCAGCCCTGAGAAGACTGAAAGGGGACCTTGTCAATGTCTATAAGTATCTGAAAGGAGACTGCCAAAAGGGTGAAGCCAGGCTCTTCCTGGTGCTACCAAACAATAGGACAAGGGGTAATAGGCAGAAAATGATACACAGGAAATTCCATCTGAACATGAGAAAGAACTTCTTACTCTAAATGCGGAAGTGCACTGAACAGATTGCTCAACAAGGTTGTGGATTTTCCCTCACTGGAGATGATTCAAGACACATCTGGTCCCAATCCTGTGTAATGTTCTCCAGCAGGACAACCCTGCTTGAGCAAGGTGGGTGGACCTGATGACCCACTGTGTGCCTCCCAACCTTATGCATTCTGTGATTCTCTTGATCACCTTTCGCTTATGCACTATGCCTTCAGAATAACCACAAAGAACTTCTAAAAACCCTTAGAATTTTATCTCTGTCTGTACCCTCAGTGTACATATTTACTTCCAAGTTTTTCACCTAAGAAATTTTTTTAATCAATAAGAAGAAGGAGAAACATCTGTCATCCGTCTCATATCTTAAATTGTTCAACTATATTGTACCAGGAAAATGTCGACTTTTTATTAACATAAATTTCATAAAAAACACAACCAAACAAAACTCCCAAGTATTTTGGCATTGTAGAAAATTACAATGATGAGAGGTGACTTAACCAGTGTATGTGCACTGTGAACATGTGCAAGAAATAATTGTCATAAATATTGTATCATTACAGACAGCCAGTGGCAGTTTGCATGTGGTGTTTCAGTTTATAGGCTTGGAAGTTTGCAACTGTAGAGAGAGGTTTCAATTTTATTGTTTTAGCCTAAATACATATATTAAGCAGCCTCTAAGCATTAAGTTTTATGGTGTATACATATATTAACTGGTTTCTTGAATTCTGAAAAGAGTTCCTTTCTTGAGTAAATTTAGCTTTTATAAACCCAAAAACCCAGCGTACAGATTGGTGAGATGCCAGGGGACATCATATTATAATCAGTAAGAAAAACTTCTCACATAGAATTTTAGAGTGGGGACATCTATAGCTGAATTTATCATTCTAGGAAGTCTTTAGAGACGATGGAAAGAAATAGGTGCTTTTAAGCTCCTTCTTATTCTAAAGCATATGTATAAAATAGGTGAATTGAATCTTAGCCAACAAGACTTATTTAATTCCCCTTCAAACTACAAAGAATATGTAATGTGACCACTGAGAAGTGGAAACTTACATTGTAGATGGCTGAAGCCATTTGAGATAAATCCTGTTACTCTTGGCTACTAATCAATTCCTAAATCCACTTCACAATTTCTGCAGTGAATGCAGAAATAACATCTTGTTAGACTGTGTGAACAGATTATAGGATTTTTCACTTGCTGCATCCATTTGTGTGCCTTTTTCAAAGGCTAGGTTTAGAACACAATTTTTTCAAAGAACGTGTTCTACTATAAAATCAGTCCAATTTAGAAAATTTCAAATGAACAAGTTATTAAGGAGGAAAAAAGGCAGAAAAATACTTTTTGTGGATTTTATAAAGACAGAAGGATTGAACCAAATTGCACTAAACAAAGATCCAGTTATAATCAGAATATTAAAAATTATTCTACTTTTAAAAGTGAAGAAAAAATTAATTACTGATGCTTATAAAACAATAATAATATAAGAAAAAGAACCTAACTTTACTGAAAAAGGTTGTATATTCAAGAAAGCAAATAATACAAAAAATTAAATTTTTCCTTTCAAATATTTCTATAAATCTGCAACCATAGCAACCTTAACAATGATAAAAACAGTAAGTATTTTTATTGAAATATAAAAGCACAGAAATATAAAGCTACAGTACAGTAAGGTAGAACATAAGAATGGAATACTCTTTCAGACACATGAATGGCCTGAATTAGTATGCTATTTCTAAAAGTGACCATAAATGGATGCCATAAAAGAAGAAGGGCAGGGCAAATATCTCTTCCAGGAATACATCTCCTAGGAAATTTCCAGATTTAATCTAGTTTTACCTCAACTGATCTGCAGATATACTACCTACTCAGTAGGTCAGAAAAAGTTTGAATTACCACCATCTGATAGCCCATAGTTCTATATTCTTTCTCTGGAGATGTCTTCTGGCTTCTCTGAGATAGTCAGGTTAGCAAAAATGTTAAAAGAAGAAGGAGCACGCATTTTAAAAATCTGACCATAATTATTTTACAGCTGATGACCAGAAAGGCTGCCTAATATAAGTAATGAGAAAGCAGAGAGCAAAACTGTGAAACATGTGGGGGCAAAACCATTTGGTATTCTAGGTATTATAGAAGGGTTTACAATCCCTGAAAATTCCTATATGCCATAATGCCTGTCATTTTGCTTCAAGGACCATGGATTTTTTTATTCAGTAAGATGGAAGTTTTGTAAGGAACAAAAGTTTTATAAACCAAAATTTTATGCCTGTAATAGCTGCATCTTTCAGGCACAGAACAAATTAACAAAGATACAATATCTCATAGACTTCAATATCTCCATATGTATTTTAACAAACTAAATTTCTCTTCTGGGACCCTCCCAGAAAACTACTGATATTTGGAGGCTCTGCAGCATTCTCAGACTAAAGCTTTTCTTTGATAGATTGCTGCCTCAGGGAAGGTGGAAAGATAACGAGCCAGAGAAAAGTGTGATCTGAGGGAAGGAATGCAAGAGAGGAAAGCTGTCAGTAAGTCTTAATTTAAGGTTAAAATCTGAGAAAGAATTTAGGTTCAAACTGTTTCTTTATGGTAACTGAGACCACCAGTCAACCTTGAAGGTTCCTGTGTTTCTGCCAGGATGATTTCAGTGTCTATGTTTCCACTAAGGGCATGAATTACACTGTTTGATTTATTCCTGGTATAATCCAAATACTTCTTTGCAAACTGGAAATTGGCTTTTCTTTACTGATCGCACCTGCAGGATTACAACTCACGTATTCTAGCATGAGTCTACTAAACAAGCTAGATGTGAAAGATCCCAAAAGCACAGTAAGAAGGAGCGGTATTGTGTTTCACATCAGGAAGTTATCTATCTTTTTTAAAAGCTGCCACTCATACTCTTCCCAAATTCCCACAACAGAGCAATGTGAACCCAGAGGTCTGGATTTACTTGGCCACGAGGTTATAAGCACCAGCCTTTGTCTTTTGGGAAGATCTGTTGCAAATGAGATGAGAAGAGAAAGAAATTACATGAGAGTGAAAGATAAGAATGAAACTAGTAAAGAATGTTTTGTGATTTTCCAGCTTGGAAAAGATAACTTTGTCTATGAGAAATTAAATTGCAGATGAATATTAGAGAGAAAATTGACACTCAAAATTAAATTTACTGCATTTTGGAACTCTTTTATGAAACAATGTCAGTATCCTCTCCTGTCATTTAGACAAGAATGTCTGTTTTAAGCTCTTTTTCATCCTTTCACATTACTTTCACAATAATAGTAAAATTATGAAGTGAGAGAAAAAAACCCCACATAAATTTACAGTTTGACAAGAAGGAAAGGGTCTGGAAGGAAATAATAAAAGACAGGAGATATATGTCGTCATATTAGTACCAAACCTCTTCAGTAGCAGCTGCAGATTCTCTTTGAAACTGAAAAAATTGGCCCATATATATGTTTATATTGTATAAAATGTGCAAACAATAGTTGTAGGTCCTGTTTTCCTGTACACAGAGAGTATCTAGTCTTTCGAGGATTTAATACCATGACGAAATGAGTTGCTGTGAATAGACCTGCAATGTAAATGACTAATTTTCAATATATTTCAGTTTAAAATGCTGACACAGTTTAGTAACTGCCTGAAGCTCTGACAGTATATCTCCAGCTGTCTCTTCTTATGAGACTGGTGCTTAGGTCAGACTGTATTAGCTTCTAAACACTGTATGACTTCACAAATATTTCAGTTTAGCATTTGAGCTTATCTGGCTCCTTGATACATATTTTGGATCTCATAATAAACCTCAGAGGCCATTTTATAAAGGCTAAGAAATTTAATGGTGGGGTTTTAAATGTAGTTTTTAGGTGGAAGATACTAAACTTGAAATTTGACAACACATTTCTGAGTAGTTGCACTCTGGACATATTGAACTTGGTACATACTAAAACAAACATAAGACATCTGTGAACAGACTGGACATTTAGGGGGTTTAAGTTTTTTCCTAACTCTATTTCTTTCCTGGCACAAATACATGATGCAAAAACTTGAGAAGAATAACTATGAAGTACAAAAGATTTGACTAATGCCTAGAGGGGCTGATGGTATGCCTCTCTAGAGTAAACAGTGTGTTGGAGAAGCAACGCATCAGGGCATGGTAAATTTGCACACACACTGTCTTAATGATCTTTAAAAACCCTACAGTCTTTTACAATTTTTTTTTTTTTGCAATTCATAGCCTATATTTAAAAAACCAATAAGACTCAAAGAACAATTGAGTCTTTATCTTTTGATTAAATAAACTTTTAAAATATTTTTCAGAAAAAAAAAGACTGCTATTATGTACATTACACCTTTCTGGGATATTTTGTGTTGTTTAAGGACTTTATAATAGTACTTTTTTTACAATGCTAGCAAAAAAACCCAAGAGAGTGTAAAAACAGAGTGATAGTGAAAGCTATCTGTAAGTATTAATTAAAAAAAAGCAAAAAGTACATTGTTCTAAAATTTATATTCTGCATTGTATAATGCCCTTGTTACAAGCAATATCATTCTATTAAATTATTTTTTCAATCATAAAATCATGATTATAGTAAGCCATATCAAAGCTTGAGTTCAGAAATTTTATTTTCTGAAGTGCAGATGCATATGCACTTCAAAGTTGATTTAATTATAACATTAATTTCCTATTTAAAGGATCTTATTAACACTAGGAAGCTATTGCTAAAAAAAAAAATAAACAGGCAAATGTTCTGGGGATGGGGTGGTGTGTTTTAAATCACACTCTCATTTTTATTGGGCAGCAGTACAATAGCAGTCCAAAGCAAAGCTGATAATTGATCTCCAGTGATCTATAACACTAGTTATCCATCAAGACTTCCACTGAGAGACTCCTCTTATGATTCTAGTGATGAGATTCTGTATTCTATTTTCTTTGAAGTCAGTTTATTTTGCTTCTTGAGTATCCCTGGTCCTCACCAAAACTTTAGGCTGTAATTTGTCAAAGCTTTCTAAGTCTAGCAAAATGAGAACCAGTTGATAGCAAAATTTTATCTCTGGGGAAGTTCATGTGAATTGCTACTGCACATGTCAAAAATGCTTGCTATAAATATGAATATTATTGACAATTTTATTCAATACCATTCCATAATTCTCCTCCAACTCTCTTATAAGTTTCCAGGGTATGGAACAGAAGAAATGATGGAACAGAACCTGACACAGTAATTTAGGAGAGCACTTATGAGGGGAAAAAACCTGTGGCCTCTATTGCACACTAGAAGTTTTTATAAAAACAAAACAAAAAAAAGGTCAGTATGTCTCAAAAGTCTCCCACCTCTCATGTTATTGCTGAGGTGAGTAATCCATAACATTGAAATCACTTGAGAGGGCTTATAATACATACTTAATTCACTATTAACCAGAAGAAATAAATCAAAACTTCTATTATATAATAATACATAGGTCTGAAAATAGATTTGCTAGCACTCTAGATCAGTTGAGGACTCTGGGTACTCCCAGAAGTTTGTGACAAACTTCTCCATATGTCTCTACTCTCCCAAAAGGACTAACTAAAACATTGCAAACAAGTTTGTAAAAATAGTCCTTCAGAGGAGATGGTGACAACAGGACTAAACACCTACAGAGGTGAATGTCCCAGTGTAGTAGTGTGATTTACATCCTTACTGTAAAAATAGAATAGTCCTGTCAAAATTTCCTACCCTTGGCAGATGCCAGTCCATACTGTTGGCTGAACCACATTTTGACATGGTCTAGGAAAGTAACATGGCAATCAAAATCACACTGTGAGGCAAGTTATAATTAAATAGTGGGGTCCCTGGCTTGGGTTGGGTCAGGCTGTGACTCACCTCACTAGTAAATCCTTAAAAATCCTAAAATCCTTCTAATTCACTATATATATCCTAGGGAAGAGAAAAAGAATATATTGTCAAAATAACCCATTTCATCTGATATTTAGTGGCCGTATGATTTTCTCAGAGATTTAGTGGTCACTTCATATTCAATGCCACCATATAGTTTTCTCTGTAAGGTTGTTCATACCCTTTTTCAAGTGGTTTTAGTTTTCAGCATCCATCATTACCACAGCAAGCCTAACTCCATATTGAATGAAAAAGTCCTGTCTATTGTCTATTCTGAAGCAGTGATCAGCCTGTATCACCTGGTTCACTCTGCTCCTGGTGCTAGAGAATGAAACAAGTTCTAGAGAATTTTCCCTGAGGCACTGTGCAGCTCTCATGGGTTGGACCTCATCTCAGCAACAGGGTGCTAGTTAGGGGCAAATGATGGAGGAGAGATCTGAAAAGACCCTGAGAGAGGCTGTAGAGAGAACAGAGGGGACTTCCCACCTGGCCCCAGGCCAACACATGGTACCCTTGTGCTGACCTACTGACTGTGTTGTCAGCTCTGAAGGACAGAGGAGTCAAGTCTCTCCAGAACATTGAACTTACCTGTGACTAAGGGTTTGATATCTGAGAATTGTAGTACTCACACCACCAATTTAGTCCAAAACTGTGACAGGACACAGGGATTTTGAGTCCCTTTTATATCCCACTTAAATCATCTCTCTTCCATGCTGAATTAGCTTAGTCTAATGCTGTTTTTACTTATATGAAATCATTATAGTTCATAAAGTATTCTTTATGACTCCTTCATACCTCTCCTGTCTCTACCTTATTTTGAGAAATACTCATGTGTCATCATGGAGGTACACAATGGTTTACTTGAATTTCTTTTTACTAATAATCATATACTTTTGTTATTTCTTTTTTGAATTGGGTCAGTAATTCACGAAATTATCTGCCACAACCCTACAATAAGCTTACTTCCACCAAGCTCAGAGACAAAATTTAGAAGATTGAGATTGCTTTTTTATAGTTGTTTGCTTTAAATCTATTCATGCATATATTTATTTATGTTTTTCACTGTATTTCTCTGCAGAAACATATGAATATTTCAGTGAACTTTATCCCCTTTGTTTCTGCTTCCTTTTCCATCATCATAAAGAGGAAAGGTCTATTATTCTACTACACAGAAATAATACTCCTGTCACAAGAGCAAATCAACAACTGCAAAACTGGGACATGTGGTAAATTCTAGGTTACATTCTGGAAATCTTGTGTCACATCCTAAAATGAGGCTTGTCATCAGACCTTAAAACATACAGTGATGAGTTGAAAGATTTAGTTTTGTGGCCACAGTCACTACACAAATGTAGGTAGATTTGGCTCCTCAGCGTAAACTAGGAAATGATCTTCTCCACAAAATGAATAGTCATTAATGGTCTGATGCTTTGGGCTATCACTTTCACTAATATGGTAGAACACAGCCAAGGTCATGCTTAATAACCAGATTGATGAGCCAGTAATGTAAACAAGAGATGTTCTTTTGTGTAACCAGAAATCTGGAGCAATCAAAAGACTAGAGGCAGGTTAAGATTTAGTAGTCACAAGTCACAGACTTGGAAGGGATTAGAAATGAAGGACAATAAGATTACCCAATTATTTGGAACTTTTTATTCATAGCTGGATTGTGGGTTGACAATATAATTTAATCATTGGTGACCTCAATTTGATTTATATTCATACAGTAAAGAAGGGTTTTGAAAAATCACCTTCTTTATCTTAATTAAAATTTGCATTATTATAACCTACATATTTTATGCAAACTCTCCCCTATTTATTTCATAGATGATTCCTCTTTACAGTTGCTGTTTAAACTAGAAAATTCCTTGTTTAAATCAACTTTAACTAATTATTGAGTTTACATTTATATCCATTATCAAGTGCATCATATTGTTGTTACCGAAGATGTCTTTTTCTTTGTATAACTCAATAGGAACAAGTGGTTCTTTAAGAATAAAACTGGAAGTAATGGCCTTACTCAGAGAAGCTTAAAGTCTAAACAAGATAGAAAACACAATGAGAAGTGGCAGCATGGAGGGGACGAATAAAGAAAATAAAGGAACAAAACTGAAGGGGGAAACTGTCCTTGGGAATGTCATTTAGGAACACAGAATAGTTCTTAAGTTTTCTTAACAAATTTTTCCACATTATTTTGTTGTTGTTGTTTCAGTCTTTGTAAACATGGAAATTCAGACAAAGGTCTCACGGTATCATTGCAACATTTCCCCTCCCTCCCCACACATCCCATTAATCTCATCTATTAGAGGGATTTATTCCAAATATTTAGAAGAATGCAAATAAAATTCCAGAATTCCTATGAAGAGTAAAAGTACATAGATATAAAGATGAAAAAAATGCAATAAGGCAAAAGCAGAAGGCAGCAAAACTGCTGTCCTTTAGTGGGCATGCATACATTCATGTATATGTACACATCATGTGATACTGTCAAACGTGAAACTCAGCTGCTTTAGCCTTTTTCATTATGTCTTGTTTTTCAAGAGGATTAAATAATGAAGGCAGAATTTTTTAAAGTAAGCATATTGAAGTAAGAAGTAGATTAAAGAATACTTATTTTAAATAGACATATGTATCTCATGGACACAGGCTTAAAATGTGGAAATTCTAGAAATTATAATAAAACAATTTTGGCATTGGTATTCATCTAATCTTTCTTATGTGCACATTTTAAAAATATCACAATACTTTAAACAAACAAACAAACTGCTTCAATAGGTAATAATTTTACTCTTCCTATACTGTGTTGTTCAATTTAGAATTCCATAAAATATGATATTTCTTCCATACAAGTATGAAAATCTCTAACTTTTGATTATGATAGATCTATATTCAATATTAATATTATAATTTTCTGCATTTTTTTCGTAGGGTTTTCTTTTCCCTAGTGAACATTTTTTATCAAGGAAGAAAAACATAAGGAAAGACTTTTCATTGTTCCTCTTCCAGTGTGTTGGGATATGGCCAGTTGACCCTACTCAGTGTAACATATATGTATTTCATAGAGGCTTCTAAATAAGGTAAAAAGAAATAAAAATTAATTTTCTGATTAACAAGACATATATTGAACATTCAAGGTTATTAGCCATACTTATATTTTTATTAATATGTTCAGAGATCCCTTACATTAATCAGAAATATAGGAAATATCATCATCATTAAAAAAACCCTTTTAAATTGAAATGAGAAAAATACATTATGAATTAAAAATTATGCTTAAAAAATTAAAATTATCCTTATAATAGCTTAATAAATGTAAGTATTCTATACATAGAACACTTTAAAAATATATCAAATCATAAACAAAATTGTGGAAAAAGAGAGGCTGATAGCAAGCAGTTCATTCAAGTACTTCCAAAGATATTTAAAGATACGAAGAAAAGTGTTTCTATTGTTTTCTGCTTAACTATATACAATTATTTATCATTTAAACTTTGAAACTCTTATTCCTTTCCTAATTCCTCTGAAGAAAGAAGCTGTAATATCTTTTCTTGGACACTGAAAAACTGAGGATGGCAACATCAGATGGACACTGACTGAAAGAGAAAAGAATAAATATTTCTGCATGAGAAAATGTAGTAACTTTTCAAATATTTATAATTCTTACTGTGAAACTAGGTTAACCCTTTGTCTGGTTCTTCTCAAAAGTATCTAACCAGAAATGAGCTAGTGTACTGTTTCCAGTTCTTCAAAGCTGCAGCATCTACACCAACTTTGCTTTATGGGACTGAAATCAGAACATAAGTTAATTTGAAGCCTTCTAAATCACAAAAAATGTGATAAATCAAGGAAAATGCAGGGGGAAAAGTAAAGCAAACATAAGAATCCATGAAATAAATATTATCTTAAAAAATAGAGTAATATCAAGAAAATAATAATAAAATTATAATAAGAAAATAATAATAGACTGGATTTATATACTAATTTTGTTAAATTTTTTCATTCCCTTTCTAAGCATAAAGCTTGAAATCAATCATGACCTGTGAAAATACATATTTTCCATCTGTTTGGCATATGTCTCCTCAAAGGAAAACCCCAGCCATCAGAACACTTTTCATTAAATATTGTTTATATTAATGAAATACTGTTACATTTTATTAATAATAAATAGATGCAGAAGAAGTAAAGAAATCTTTTTTGATAGGGAGAAGTGTCTTCACGCCAGTTGTGATAGACTGATGGTCTGGGAACACCTCTGTGGAAAAGTGCAAATAAAATGGTGGATGTGGTCTCTTTCCAAATCAAGGTTGCTGGAGTTATGGAAGAGGAACTCAGGAAAACCCTCTGCACCTCTTGCTCCCAGAGATGAACAGTGACTGCACAGTGACTTGTGGACCACACTGAAGCACTAGAGGTCAAGATTCTTCCCCCAATTGACTTTGCAGAGACATAGATATCTCTATTTTTACTGTCAACAACTGGAAATGCCTCACAGTACTCTCAGAGCCAGATGGTAAGGATAGGCTTCCCTTTCAACCCACAGCTTTGCTGCAGATTATCCTCTGTCATGAAACCAAGTTTTGCCAGTAAAAAACCCAGCTCATTGTACTCTGAGTGTGAATTAATGCACATACTGGCAATTCCAAGAATTATGAACTGGAATGAAACAGGAAGCAAAGCCATATTGTCAATATGAATATGCCAACAGGAAATATATCTAATTTTCAAAACGGCACAGAAGCTTGTCCTCTCCTAATGCTGAGTTAAGAGTCAGCTTCATCTGTGCCTGATAAGCACAGCTTTTATTAAGGATTTGATGTTTGGGTTGTTCACAGGCTCCAAAGCTGATTTTAGAAACCGAGAGTCTAGAAATAGTTGGCAATATTGTTTAAAATTATTATTGCTGTCTAAGTCATAACACTATATTTTAGACTTGAAAGTAATCTTCCTGGGAATTTACAAAAGCAATTATGTTGCACTTGATGAGTATTCAAGACTTAATAATTTTTAACTGGATAATTACAAACATGTTACTGTTACATTGGTTTTATTTAAAATTAGGTGAATTCCCAGATTTCAAACCTTCCAAAATTAAATTATAGACAAAAGTTATTGAAGATCTTAAAGCAATGTCAGTAACACATAGAAATTCAAAATCTTACAATAATCAGGATAAGTTTTTATTTCCCCCTTCAATATATGTTTTTGTTTTAAAATATCCTATTCCATTTACAGGAGTGAATGTTTTTAAGGGAATGTACTAGACTATCATCCAAATTCTCTTAACTCACTGTAGCGCATAAATCAGCTTCATGTACAATAAAGCTAAAAATGCACCTTAAGCACTGAGATGTGAGAAATAAAATACCTTTTTTAAGAACTCAGAAATGTCTGGATCACTGTTCTACAATTTTACTGGTGTTATTAGAAGAGGGTTTTTTTGATGGCAACAAAGATGAATAATAGTTTATTCTTCTCTTTTTCTTTTCTTTTCTTTCAAGTATTGTTGCTTCTGCTTCTGGCTCCAAATTAATGGCAACTTTCTTTGTGGCTTTATTGATTTTCATCAGAAGGATTGGCAAGGAGATGTGAAAAATAATCCCTCCCTTTTTCTATTAAAATTCTCTAAACCCATGACAGTTTTCAGAAATAAAATACATAAATTTATAAAGTAATTATAATTAAAAATATTAAGTTAATAGTAATTAATACCCATAAATCTAGAATATTTACAGGATTTTATTTTGGCTTATTGTCCACTTGTTAGATTAGCAAAGCATAACACATCACTCTGGAGCTTGGACAAAGACAACTGTGTTCCAGTTCAACTTCTCAATGAAGCAAAACATTTAAAGTACCTACTAAATGAAGTGCCATAATTGCAATAATTTAGTGATATAGACCTAATATTTACAACCAAAGTTGTACTTTGATCTGTCTTCTGACAAAGGCTTTGTCAAAACTATTAAACTTTTCTGCGCTAGATTTCAATTTGAATTTCAGTGCTAATTAAAATGATGAAAGTTTTTGCTAGTTTTAGCTAGCTCTTAGTCTACAATTTAGACAGAAGGAAATTAGTGTTTCATACTACCAAAGGACACAGAGAAATACTCTAATGTGAAAGCCAGGCTGGATGGGGTTTTGAGCAACCTGGTCTAGTGGAAAGTGCCCATGACAGGATGGTTGGAACTAAATCCCCTTTAAAAACCCTTCCAACACAAACCATCCTATGATTCCACGATTCCCTAAAGTTTTTTTAGTGCTATAGAGAGTAAACAATTCCTATAATTTTATTTTAATTGTTTTTTTATGAGAACTAGAGAGCAGAGAGCAAACAGCAATGAGTGGTGTACCTCTACAGGGGCCAATATCATTTAAGATCTGCAGATAACCCCAAACTGAGTGGCATGGTTGATCCTCTAGGGGGACAGGATGTAATCCAGTGGGGCCTTGACAGATTTGAGGAGTGGGCCCATGTAAACCTCATGAAGCTCAAGAAGGCCAAGTACAAGGTCCTCAGCCTAAGCCAAAGCAATATTCAGTATTAATAAAGACTGGGAGACGAATGGATTGAGAGCAGCCCTGCCAAGAAGGACTTGGGGGTGCTCGTGGATGAAAAGCTGGGTATGACCCATCAGT
This sequence comes from Cettia cetti, assembly GCA_013401135.1. Classification (NCBI taxonomy): domain Eukaryota; kingdom Metazoa; phylum Chordata; class Aves; order Passeriformes; family Sylviidae; genus Cettia; species Cettia cetti. Next base: position 27,157 of record VZUI01006416.1, on the reverse strand, counting down.
ACACACTCATTTCCCACAAAGCCAGCTGTATCCTGGACTTCAAAAGAAGTGTGGCCAGTAGATCAAAAGACGTGATTCTCATTCTCTACTTCACTCTTGTTAGACTACACCTTCAGTACTCCATCCAATTCTGGGGCCTCCAATGCAGGAAAGAATTGATGTGTGCATGTGGGTCCAGAGGTGGGTCATAAAGAATATCAAAGGCCTGGAACACCACTCCTATGAAGAAAGGCTTGAAGAGCAGGATATGTTCACAAGACAAAACTCTCAGAAGACTTTATTGTGGTCTTTCAATACTTACAGGGATCTTGTAAGAAAGATGGAGAGACAGTTTTTTACCAATAATAGAATCATAGAATAGCATTCCTGATTTTTCATCTTCTTAACTGGCATATCACCTCAATATTAGGAAATACATGGATGAAGTAGTACTTTCTACATTGCAATGACAATGCAAAGTGTCATTGAAAGATCTAAATCTCATTCGTTTAAACACAGACCCAGGAGTCATTAGTATATCCAAGAGTTCTTTGAAAGAAGGGACTGAAATTAATTTCAAGCTGGTGACATTTAAATTTAAGTGTCTGCTTCCATTGTCATTAGTGGAGATCAATGGAGCCCACAGAGCAAATGCCTTGTGAGGGCCAAGTCAGTCAGCTGTCCAGACATAACTCATAATACCTTTTGAGAGGATTTGCTAGAAATCCACATAGAGATGGCAGATATGACACTCAGAAGACCAACATCACTGTTGGAAGGCAGCTGGAGGACAGCCAGTATTTACTATGGTATCACTCATCTTCCTGGACAACCCTGTAGAGGCATTTGAACAGCGTCCAGTGTATCTTTTAAATGTCTTCATAGAAGGCCAGGGAAGAATTACAGTTGGCAAAGCTGAACTTCAAGATTAATTTAGTGGTTCATTTTCAGTTTATAGGCAATTCTCTTAATGAAAAGTTTTTTACTGATCAGCAAGACTGCACATCAGAAAGGCATAAAACACAACAGAGACATAGAGGAAAAATTAGGTGCGCAAAACACTTACTTGAACAGAAGAATCCAAAATTGTATTTTTTGTACTGGTTCACATCTTCAAAAGTCCAAGCATTTTCATTCCTGTTTGACTAAAAAAATCTAGAAGAAAGTGTATAAATATGGTGATGTAGCATTATGATGCAAGGATAGTGTACTAAAATCAGATACCAAACACTTTCACAAATATGGCCAAATCCAAATGTCTGCTGAAGCAAGCAATTCCTTAGGGATAAATAAATAAATCTTAGCCTTGTTAAAAAGTTTTTATCACTGAAGTAGTTTAACATTCTTGCAGTCCACTAAAAACCAGGAATTTCAATATTTTAGGTTTTAATATTGGTAGATGACAAAATTCTGGAATATACTACACATATATACTATAACGTTGGTGAAACTGTGATATTTAGCTTCTTATCTACAGTTTCACTTTTCTCAGCATAATCTCTAGACAAATATGTCACCAGGAACTAGTATAATTTGTTGTGGAGATGATGTATCAGCAATTTTATATAACTTGTTCAATTTTTATGATAACACAAAAAAGAAGATCACTTTTCTGACTATAGCTTTGACAAAGATATAGTTAGGTATGTATTTATTTGTATTGTTCATCTGTTGGTTGGGTATTTTATTCTAAAGATACCACCAAAATGTGCTTCTCTTTACATTGAAACAAAATTAGTTCATCAGATTTCTAATTTATTTTCAATGACTATTTTTAAAACTAAAATAATATTTCAATACATTGTTATTTATTACCCTTAGAATATTTGAGTTTTTAAGTTTTATTCTGTGTATTTACCTACTTACACTTATTTTCCTTTGAAGTAATTCCTGTATGAAGATTTTGGTAAAGAACTCCCCAAGAATTACTCTTAAAATACAATCTGAATATGACAGCACAAGTTTCCTTTGTCCTACACAATTATATAGCATGCTCTGAAAGCTCTTCACATCAAGACAACTCTCCAAAATTCTCTTTAGATAGCAGTTTTCCATAAAAATATTGAAGTTGTTGTATCCATGACGCAGTTCTAGTTTTATAAGATCCTGCTACCAATTAAATTCTTCATTGTTTTTGATATTCTAGGAGTTCCTTTTGGAAGCCAACAGATGTATTTGGAGGTTTTAGTCAATTCAATTCTAAGTCATTCTGAATCTCATTCATTCTTTAGATTAACATTTGCTTATCTTTCATGTTTACTTGAGTACCATATTATTTTCCTAGGGTTTGTTTCTGGACCCATTTTTTAAGGTTCATAACATGCTTACTATATTAAGAAGTTCTTCTGGTGTGTGTTCTAAATTTGTGTCAAAGTTTTGAAGTCCTGGAAAAATTCTTTATTTTGAGAATAATATATCAACTTTTAAAGAGAGATTTCTATATTTCATTTTGTAAACCTTAATGGGAGTAAAGGAAATCCAAGTAATAATTAAGACTAATAAAAGGCCTTACATATTTTTTCAGAGGTATTTAAAAAGGGATGAACTGTAGCTTAGAAATAAATTATACCATAGGATCTTATATTTTTTAAAGTTTTTGTGTCAATGCTATTGCAAGCATGATAATTGAACTACAGTTTGGGAATACATGTTGTGAAAAATGAAGTAGCTGTTTTTATTAATATTTCTAGTTAGAAATTGGACAATTGCAGCTATTTGAATTGGCAGAACTAGGATTTCTGTAAGGTCTACTGCAGAAATTGTTAGAAATGTCACCTTAGGTACTTTCAAATTCTAATTTTCTCATTACAGAAGAAATGGAAGTGAGTAATTTAAAAGTATCTGTGGGCAGAGTAGTTTTAGCTCTCTTAAGGAATGAAGGAAAAGGTTGAGAATGTCATCTGTCTGAAGGCATGTTCAGAGATGATAGCTTGACTACTGAGATCCAGTACTGTCTGTAGATATCTCTGTAGACTGGCAGACTTATTTCATATGCCAATTTTTATTTGCTGCACTGACACTGGATTCTCTGTGTAGGTGCTGGGACAATTACAGGTCTGTTAGGACAGGCAATGGGCTTTTATTCTGTTCATAAAAGCAGATTTGCTTTCTTCTTAGCTGTAGGAACACGCACATTAAGTTAATTTTTTAAAATTATTGTTTTCAGATAAATCTGTGTGGGTGGAGCTCCACATTTTAAGATAAAGGGAGAAGAGAACTACTCCTTTTTCTATCTTTATCAAAGGTCAATTCTCTGACCTGAAATAGCTGTGCAGACTGTCAGTAGTTTCCATGAACATCCAGGGCATATTGAAATCACAGTACAAATCTAATTCATCTCTCTTGAAATTATTCACTTCACTTAAAATAATAGCAAATTTTTATTTTCATGTCTAGTCCTTAGATATAGCTAGTGGTGGAATTTCCTGCTGATGATATTGGAAAATTTATTTTGAAGATTATTAATAACTAATAGCTACAATAATCAAGTTGTTTTTCTATTTTATGTATAATATGCATTATGAAAATAATTCAGCACTATTATAATACTAAAATAGGCTTTATATTTAATTTTATTTGGCTTGTGGAGATAAGTACAAAAATTCTCCAAATTCTGCTTTCTGAGAGTAGAATATAAGACAACAAATTGTAACTTTTTTTTCAAATATAAATAAACTGAGCTGACATGATATAACCGTATCAGTCTGGATATCTTTGATATGCTGGAGATGTACATTATTTCCATAATTTTCACTGTCTACACATATACAGTATTATATTACAATGACCTGTCTCTAGCAAGAAATTAGTATCATGAATTATTAGGAAACAAGCAATTACACAATAAGGCAGACAGTGAGAAGGCCATAAAAGGGAAGAATGAGTGTTTTTCTAACCAAATACTTATACTTTGAAAAACAAGATGTAGGATTTATTTACATGTCTTCTGGAGAAATAATTTAATTTAATCATCTGTTCTCTTAGACTTGAAACTCAAATTATTCATTACACACCTGATAAAAAAGAAAGACAAATATGACAGCAAAGCAGAAAATTATTTTAGTTTGTAGTGCTGAATAAATAATAGTATAATGCAAAGTACTACTGTTGTAATATCAAACAGCTGGTTATTTAAACTGAAAGATAACTGAAGAGATTTCTGCACTGCAGTATACACATTATGTTCAGAGGGGACTGTTCTTCAAAATATTAGCAGATATTCTTCATAGCAACATGACTGGGTAAAATTAATAATTTTATTAAAAGTAAAAGAGAACATGCCTCGATGCTATATTTCTAAAATGGAAGACCAAACTTTTTTTAAAAAATGTATTGTTATAATTAAAAAATAAATAGACCAGAATCCATGCTGTAGATCAGGTTGACAGTTGATACAAGGTGTTGTAACTCCATTGACCTCACCAAGAAATATGTTGTATCGAACCAGCATAAAAGATGATCTGAGAGAAAAAAAAGCAACAAAATTCTTCCTGCTCTTTATTTATGTACATATTAAAATGTAATAGGTGAATACAGAAATAAATGACAAACATACACAGGCATTTTAATTACTTATTATTGAATTTTTACTATGCAGTTGTGAATTATGGAGGTATTGGATCTTAATTAGAGGGCAGGACAGATGGTGAAAGCTTAGTCTGTGTTAAAATAACCTCAGGTGTCAGCCGACTATGCACTTCAAGCAACATTTCATGGTAACAAAGCTAATCGTCCAGCAAAAATACAAAAGATGTTCTATGTAAATATTTAGCACAAAAAGTCTTCAAAGCAATGTGGCTTCTTCTTTTTTTTTCCCTTCTAATTTCATATTGGCTGATAATTTTGTTTAATCTTTTACCTATGGGCTAGATAAACATTAGATTGTTGAGTTTAAAGAAAGAAGCCAGAAATTTATCTTGTGTCTGAAAGATATTTCATCTCCATTTCCATATGTGTACATTAGCCAACAAAAAGTTCAATGCTTTAAATTCTTTACTGCCGTGATGCTATTCTGAAGCAACACAGAAAGAAATGTTAATTTCCTGACCAGAGTCTCCTTCATGACAAAAAGGTGAATGTTTTTTCTCCTCTCACCTGCCATTTCCTAAGATACAGAGTCAACAAAGACATGGGAAAAACAATAATATGAAATAATAATTTAAAAATAATTATCTATGGGCCAATTTTATCTATGGTCTTGTTTCATTTTTCTGTGGCACACTGAAGACTTGACTTGCTTCCTCTGGATAGTTGAGACAGAAAATTCCATGGTTTCTGCCTGAAAGTGTCCATTATGTTAATGTAGTTTAACCTCTTCAAAGCATGGTCATAAACCATCCATAAGAGTGTAAAAGGAACAGTGCAAAGCACTACTGTAAAAGTGTGCATTCATGCGCACAGAATTTATGACTTTGTGCAAGAAAGAGTTTTGCTCTGAATGTATATGGATAGACTGAATTGGTGTCAGGCTGGTAATGGTTGTCTCTCCTAATCAGGAAATTGGTGAATGAACCTATGGAGGAACAGGTTTTGGAAAAAAACAATACTAAGACCACTACAACAGAAAACTTTCCTCTGGGTCATTGAGATACTAAGCTCAAAGTGTGGTGTAACTCCATAGAGTGTGAGACAGAGAAATGCTATCTAGCTCCCATATTTCTGAATTTATTAACCATGTCACAGCAGCTGCTAAGGGTTTATCTAAATGACATTGTTATCCTAGTGTAATGGGTTCTTGTCAGAAGAAAATTTCTATATATGGGCTAGAAGGGCCTGCAAAATATTTTTATAACCCAGTCCAGATGACCACAAAATACACCATGATATTCACCCAATACAGGACTTGGTTTTAGATCAGTTTCACCATGTTTCAAAAGTATTTTTCTATTATTTCCATATTCTTAAACATCTATATTTTAACATTTGGATTTTTTATTATGGGAAAGTAATTACAATAATTCATAAGAAAAAAAATCTTATGAGTGTTCCTATGAGTTTGTGTGCTTACTTCCAATCCAAGATATTCTATGATTCTGTGGTAGTTGCTAAAGCAAGTTTTTAAATAACAGCTGTGATCTGGATTACTTCAGCAAGATACTGACTGATGTATTTTTCAAGAAATTTAATCTAGGTGTCAATTATTTAAATGGTTTACACACAGTATACAATGAAGCGTTGCTCCAGTGGGGGCCAAACCCCCAGATGAATAGTAAAAAATAAAAGCAACAAAAAATAAGAAGATAACACTGGTCTATGAGTAGTGATTAAGCTTGCAAGTCAATAAACCTCTCATGCTCTTTGTTGAGCAGGCAAAAGTTATTTTAGCATTTTCTGCACATTGAGCATATGCTACTGCTTTTGGAAGGTTTGTGCTGATTTAGCTAACTGACAAACAACATTTTTCAAATACACTTCAGAGGGCAATATTCTCCACTTTATTTTCTAAGGAAAATGGGTTTGCAAATATAAGTTCAGAATAGCAAAATTAATATAACAACATTTATCGCCAAGTAATTAGAATAGATTCAAATATGCATATTTGCTGATGTAAATTTCCCGTAAGAATAACAAAAGAAAAACTTTACCTAATTACTTCCCCTCACTGCTGTTTTTATTCTATTGGAAATATATACTGTTTTTCCTAACAGATTTGCTTGTTTTCTTCATCTACAGGAAATGTTATTGCCCAGATTCTCTTCAAGACCAAACACATGCAGTAATGCTGAAATATGTGGAGTGCTAGGGAAAAGAAACACAAAAAAACCCAGAAGGAACCCAAAAGAAAACAATAATAACAAGAATATAAGTCTCCTAAAATTTCTCCTAAATTAATGGATTTATTATTGTTTATCTTTACCTCCTTAGCACCTAGTGATATGAACCAGACTGGTCATATGTGAACACAATTAGCTGCAGGCAGGCACATCCTTTAAAACATGGTTTTGTAATAATTATTCTGCAATGAGAATGGATTCCTGTTGCTTATAAATTTAATCATAAGGTGGAATTATGTATTACAGATTTATATTTCTGTAATTAAATTACAGGGATAGTAACTGAAAGGAACACATGAAATTCAGAACAAAGTACAAAAAACAAAATATGAAAATTAGATAAGCAGGGAATGCTTGCATTTGAGTTCAAGTCAGTGAGTAGAGCATGATCTTGTTTTATGGCTGCTGGAGAAACCACAGAGTTGCTGAACAGTTAGCATACACTTCCTCATTCTATCTGCATAGGGTTTTTTCTAGAGAGGTTGCAGCATCAGCATTAAGTACCATTGGTAGAGTTAAACTGATATGCATATTGCTAGGGTGATTACTAGAAGCAGTAGTTTATATTGAGTCAGGGATGTTATTCTGTGGAATGCTGGCTGTTTAGTTACTGTGTATGTATGGAATTAATTGTTTATTGAATGACTAAACAAAGGCACTCTACAAATTTAGAAGTATCCCACCCTGATGAAACAGATGCTTGCTGGCCCCTAATGTCAAAATAGGGGGTTTTGTTTGCATAATCCAGCCTTCCATATTTATGCTAATGCCATGCCTATTATTGATATGAAAAATTTCAAATTGTAGAATCATTTGGATTGGAAAGGACCCTTAACATCACTGAGTTCAATCATAAATCTAACAGTGCCAAGACCACTAAATGAAAAATGAGTTGAAATGAAAGTGAACATAAGGCAGATGGAGTATGGCCTGAGACTGACACAAACAAAAAGGTAAAAACTGTACATATTAGAAATCACTGATTATCAATAGACCATAAGATAGAGTACTAAACTCAATGAAATGAACTCTGTTATGGTAAAACAGATGAGTTTTGATCCTAAATTAATTTCAACATGTTGGTTAATAAGTTAAATTTTCTTGAAATTTACAAAATTCAACACAGTAAGCTTGTCAAAAGCATGTCGGTTCTGGCTGACATGCCACAAAGTTGATGACTAACAGGTGGTGATGAGCAAATTCTGAAAATAGCTTTCAGCTGTTTCTGACTCTGTAAGTAGTTCTAGTTTCCAAAGCTCAGGACTAGAAGCCTTCACAGGTTTTGTTTTTTTTTTCTCCCCACATTTATAGACTATTTAGATAAGCTCACAGTTATGTGACAGAAGTTAAGGTTTCTTTTTTTCAGTTAGTCTTGCTTGCTTGAACATTATTCATATGAATAAAAGGAGTAATTAGGAACTGACAATCTTAAAGCCATATGGAGCAGTACAGGTATGAAGGTAGGAAGAAAGGCTGGTATGCAGATGAGATAAGGGCAGGGATATATCTAAAACAGTGCTAGTATTATAACTGTTAGACCCTTATTCATGCTCTTGTATGAAATTAGGGCAAGTGATTACTGAATTACTGATTTCATTATAAAATTCTCTTTTATCGTCTATCTTTAAAAGACCCAGTTTCTCTTAGTTTTAACTAGTTTTTTATTCTTCAATCTCCTTGCTGCATATGCATTTGCTAGTCTTCTCCATCCTCAAGATAAAAGATCATAAATCTTCATATAAGCATGAAGGAAGAATGTTAGTAGGATTTAAAAATATTTATTGAACTTTAAGTTATTCTTAGAAGACAAAACTCAAAAAGTCTGATTAAAATTATTATTCATCCTAGCACAATGGGACTTTTCAGTTAATTAATATCTGTCTCAGAGTATGAGTTCAGTACTCTTTAAACAGGTGTGAAGTGTATCTGCCTAGCTAGCTTATCTCCCTGATTTTTGTATGGTATTTGTACATAACTGAGGACATATGCATAAAACTTTGGACAAAAGTGACTTTTTTTTTCAATTTTTGCTAAAAAATAGTTTATTTTGGCTAAAGGTTGCTGAATTCTACCTGCTAGCAAGACTTTTTGTGTTACAATATGTCAATGGTTGGAAAACAGAGCATGACATTTTTAAAAAAAGAAGACTACTGTAGTGGTTTCATGTCTGCCAATTTTGACCTTTCCCAGCCAACACATGACTTTCTAGTGGTTTAGGTGTTCTACCATAATAATTTATTCTTTTTATGCTACTGTGAGATAAGATTAGTAGAAAAGCAAAGCAGGCTTAAAGGATATAAAGATAGGTTTATTTAACACACACTAAAAGAGGAAAATGAGAATCAAAATGAAACTTTCAAAAACACTTCTCCCCACAAACTGTTCACTTTTCCACTAACAACAAGAAGAGACAAAACCGGTGATTTTCAGTCAGTTTCACCATTTAAAAATAATCTTTCATCAGTTCTTAGGGAGAGGAGTCTATCTTAGAACTCCCATGGAGACATTGCCACCAGAAAAAAGTCCTCTGGTGGCTCTCACGTCACATATCTGCACCCTCCTGGAAACACTGCAAGCTGTGAAACCCCTCCCATTAGTAGCTTTTTCCCTAGCTGCATATGGGTCATATCAGCTTATTTTAGATTACAATTTAGGGATGTCTCTTCTAACAAAAACCAAAGGTTCTCTTCCTCTATCTCCAAAATCATATTCATCTCATGGAACAGAGGTCTTTTCCCTTGGGGTGTCTCTTTATCTTTCTCTGCTCAAAATTCTCCATTGGATCATAGCTAGGAGTAGAAATTTGTATACCCCTTAAAAAAAAACCGCAAACATTCTATATGTTACAGGGAAATTTTAACCCATTCTCCATGGCCTCATAAGAGAAGTCCAGCCAAACTAGGCAACTCTTCAATCTCCTTCCAACTTAGGACTTTTACTCCCTCTTTGGTGACTTCCGTCTCATGCAGTTGTCTCTCTATGTCGCACTCTGTTCTCTCACTCAGACAATGCTTTGCAAGTTTCATCTGTCAAGGACAGAGTTAACACCTTGGCCAGTCTTGCAGATGGTCGTGTGATCTCTGGGGGACAAGGAGAGAGCTTGGCTGCCTTCTTACCTCCTACAAGGCTGGAAGGAAAAGGAATTTTCCTGGAATGCTCCTGGTTTTTTTAAGCCTATGTGTTTGCAGAGACATATCACTTTTTCTAATGGCTGTATTAGCTGTCAATTTTCATGACTAGTCACTAATTGGTTTTTGCTATCCGTGCTAAACCAACACATTATCTTATAAACAAAGCAAAGATCTGTTGAATGATAATAATAATAAAAGTAAATTTAAATTATTTTTTGTTGTGCATTTGAGGTGGAATGTGATGCCTCCTTTGTATTTGTATTTATTTCCATTATCTGGAGTGAACATGATCAGGTACAGATCCTTTTGCTGATAGGGGAAAGATTTCCTCCTATTTCAATAACAAAACAATCTCAATTATTTTTGTTTGTTGGCTCCTCTTGCTAAGTGAAATTAACCCCTTTGAGAAGAACATAAAAAGCTTGCAAAGAAGAATATCATAAGTCTTAGGGAAATCATTGGTGGTACATTGGTTTCAGAGAAAACTTGTGGGGGTTTTTATGATCAAGATTAACTGCATTAGCATAGACATGAAATCTTACTCATCAACAGGTTTGCATGGCCATAAGCCAATGATTAGTCATGATCATTGACTAATGAAGATGCCATGGTCCCCACCAAACCCAAAAGCATAGCTTAGATATACAATATTAATGAAACATATAGCTTTCCTCTGTTCTTAAAAACTATCATGAGAAAATGCATGCTTATTAAAGGAAAGAAAAATAGGTTAAAAAAAAATCTCAATCCAATAAAGAGAAAACTTATGGATTTACTTTTTGCTAAAACACATTTTCATTAGGTTGGTTGTTTCAGCTGTTATTCATTTGAATTTCTAAGAATAAATGGATTTCTTTCTTATACCAAAGTACCACTCATACTAAAAAATAACTTCTGTGCTCTTTCAAGTTACTTTCTAAGTGCCTATTTTATTAGGATGGACAAAATTTCCAGGTTACATGATGTTCCTTTTGTGTCTCCATGCACAAATTTTTAACACTACTATTCCATCCATGTCATTCAATTTAAGGCCCAGTTATAATATTTTTTCAATTTTTATGTCATTTTCATTTCCAGTTTTGCAAAACAGAAGAAGAAAGTCCATGGTGAAACACTGTCCCCCAATCAGTTCTTTATTTTATCGCTACCATTCCTGCTCACCCCGTATATAATTAATGGAAACAAAGATAGTAAAATCCAGTCATACTTTATAGTCGTCCTTTTTTATTATTTTATCTGGTGCATATCAGTTCTATTTGTCTCTTTCACAGACTCCATTATTCTAAAATATTAGTCAGTGCACAATGCTGCCAACTGTGTAATATTTTATATTAATCTCTACCCTACCTGCTGGAATAATTTATAGTTCAACTCCTAGCATCTGGACAGAGTCCCATCTTCTATATTTAGTCCTTATGTCAATATTATTATCTACTTTTCAATGCATTTAATGTAAAGAACATAATCCCAATTTCATAAATAACACAAAAAACAGATAAATAGCTTTTCTTCATCACCACAGTTTGACAAAATACTTCTAAGTTACCACTATATAGAGAATTTTTTCTCAAAAATATTTTAATTCATTCATTTTGTGTTCTTCTTGAATGGCTTGCTATGGCCATCTGCTTATGGTCCAAAGCATCCTCAAATTCTGATTCCTTTTTTTCAGTTCTGTTACTTCCTTCTTTCTAGACCTCCTGTTCAACTTCCTATGACTAAACTTTTTAAGGTTACTCCTGCAGTAGAATGCTATAAAAGGAGAGAAAGTTAGATGCTGATTATATTAGTTAATTGAACTTTGTTGTGAAGAGATTTATTAATCTCTTTGCTGTTTGTGTTTATTTGTCTGTTTGTTTTGGTTTTTGTTTTTTTTTTTTACATTTATCTTTTCCTTTTGTTTTTATCCTAAGATGTTTAATTTTGGAAAATACTCTCATAATTTCAATGGTTGTCATTATTTCTAGAGCTACTGTTTCATTATCTAACGTAAGTCAGGGACAGATTTCATTCTTAGTCGGCCACTACATTAAGCCTTATGCCTGTGAATGAGTCATTAAGTTGCCTCTCCTTTTAATTATCAGTCATTTAGTCATATAAATATTTCTAACCCTTAGCATCAGGTGCACTCGATATGTGATATAGCAGTGAAGAAAGATAATAAAGAATCACCTGTAGAAACATCTTTCTTATTCAGAATGCTGTAGACAGTTTTCTTTACATCTTGTTGCATTGCTCACTAAGCTCCTTCATTTATGACTTTTTATCTTTTCTTTCATCTGCCAGGAATCTGATTACACTTTCTGTTTGTAATTGCAATGGATAGTTCATTATACTTGCTAAGTGGAGCAGTAGTCATAACCTGCTGTTCCTAATTCTTATATTCAGTATATATATATATATAATTTTATAATTCTATGAAGGCAAAATTTTTAATACACTGACTAGACAATTCATATCAGCTGCATATGTTTGAGGTTACTAAAGAAGTTCCAAAGTTCCCTTGTAATTCTTCAGCAAGCTCTTTAATTTTTAAGATACTTAGGTCAATGTAAGCAACCACTACCTTGCTTTGAGAAATAGAAAGTTTAATGTCATAAGAAATCAAGGAGGAAATATTTTCCTATCATTAGAAAATATATGATGCATAAGTATGCATTCACTTAAATAGGTAATGATTATTTCCTGTAGTACCTAACAAATAAAAGAGTTAAGTACCTAAAAAACAAAAAAGAAATTTTTATGAATACTAATGCAATGAAACCTACATCTCTGAGGGACCAAAATTGTCATGCATTTCACTGTAAGTTGATGAAAACTCTTAGGTAAATGCACAGTAAATGAGACTTGGAAATCATTTCCTTTTTCATTACAAAGCATTTTTGTTTAAAAATTATTACAGGGAACAAGAAATGTAAAACTAAACAGTAAAAAAATCTGAAATAAAATTACTGGTAATATTACAGAACAGTATTGATTGAAATTAAAGTGAGTTTCACTGCTCTTGGTTTTTATCTCTCTTTCAAATTTCTTTAGTATTCTGAATGAATTCAATTTCAAGTCCAGCAGAATATATTCCAGCCTTCTCAGGAGATCTACAAAATAGTAGTTACATAGTTAATCCTGTGGAAATGCAGATTTATTTATTTATTTACTTGTGTTTTGATTCAGCTGAAATTTGCACAGGGTCTTGATCAGTGTATTTTTTTCTTTTTTATCTAGTGTCTTACATTTTGAGATATAACTCAAGTAGGTTTCCATCTTGATTAATATACCACTGTATTAAAGGGAAAAGAGGAAAAGATGGTATCTTGCATGCTAATTCTTGTAACCTCACTAAAAATTAAATGGAAAACTGAATATTCAGCAAAGTGTGTCTGTAAACAAAGGATGTCATAGCAAAAGAAGCATAGAATAATATGGTTTTATGTAGTGAGCCCTGTAAATTTCCTACTATGTTAAATATTGATGAAAGAGCCTCTAGTTTTCACCTAGCTTCCTAACATTTTACCAGAAATATCAAGCCTGTAATATTCAAGGCTCGAATAGAATTAAGCTGAAAAAATGCTCCAGAATTATCAGATTATATCATCTACATCTGTAATTGGTAAACAGCTCCACACAGCTGAACTTCAAACTCAACTAAAGCCGACACCCTACCCTGTGGTTCACCCAATTTCATGAAGATAAATGTGTTTCTTCCTGGCTAGTTTTGGTGACAAGGATTGGTCTATACAAAATAAGTAGCATGCTTCAAGTCTTAGCCATTAGCAGCTGGAAAGTAGGTGTGCAATCATCTGGTATCCTGTAGCAAAACTTCAAGTCCATGTTGACTTTCATCAAAGAAAAAAGAAGAAAAAGAGACTGTGTGTTTCATGGAAGAACTATTACACAGAAATCTTGTGGAATTTTATTAATGGTTAAATCTGCAATATTCATACAAGCATCTTTTCCTGCCAATATTTTTGGATGGGTAATTTAAAACTTATCAACATACATATTTGGAGGTTAGGTGAGATATCAAAATGCACCTAAAGTTTCAGAATCTGAATTTCATCCTGGATACTCACTGACTATAGCTGGATTATAAAGACCCAGAGCTTTATTCAACTGCCTTGTTGAAATAAAAGAGTTAAGGCACAAGACCTAGGGATCTGCAGGACAACCTAACCTTTCTGGATGAAAAACTAGAAGCCATACTGGGTGACACTGGCCATCACAAATGGTCTTATATATATCTGACTGTACCCTTTGTCAAGACTGTAGGTCAGAAGTAGGCATCTTTATTTAGGCATTTAAAAGTAGGAATTACAGTCTTAAGCTGAAACCTGCCCTGAGTACTGAACTAACACAAATTTACTGTGCCCGAACACTTTCCTCATGTATTAACATTCATGTTAAATGCTTTTACTAACTTGAGGGAAATGTGACTCTTAATTCATGTCTGATCTGCATGAGAATTTTGCAGACAGTGGATTCAGATGTTAATGGATCCCCAAAGTTGTCTCAACAGTGTTTTGATCACTTTCTGTGACACTTGATAGTGCAGCTTAAGATTGTCAGAGTCAAAAAGGTGTCATTAGCCTTGAACCCTACATAAAGACATTGTTTAGCAATGCCTATCAGAATGTAAATTAAATTAACCTGCCTGTAATTTACTACTTGTTTAGAGCAGAGACATAAAACTGAGCTGGTAATACCACTGTCATTTTTATAATAAATCAGAGGCTAAATATGTCTTAGAAAGCGACTTATGTTTAATGTCTCTTTTGGTTTAACCTCAGAAGTTCCCCCATCCCAGAAGAGTGTCTTCAGCACTGAATTTGGTTTCCTTTTTATCGGTGTGTCACTACATAGACTAACTCATGTAGGAAGAGAATTTAGAAAGACTCTAGTCTGTCTTCCTTCTTGATACAGGGCATCTCTGGAGTCCAAAAACATTTCTGTCAAGTTGGGTCTTGAAACTCTCAAGGCATAATCTCTCTGGGAAACCTTCTACACTGTACAGTGGTCTCCAAGACCTCAAGCCTTTGTCCCTCGGTTGTCCCTTACAGGGTAAGTGCTCTACTCTGTTCTGATGGCCTTTTGCTGAACTCACTCCATTTACTGACATCTATCTTATTCTGAGGAACACCAACTGGATGCAGTAATATTAGCATGACCTAACAAATGTGGGGTAAAGGGGATGAAAATCACTTCCTTGGACCTGCTGTGCTGCTGTTAACACAAAGAATTGTGTTATGCTTTTGTGTATTCTGCCACCAGGACAAATTGCTGACTCCAGTTCACTCTCCTCATGGAACTTTTCCTGAAGCTGTTTCCCAGATCGTCTGTATCACTGTTTAATTTCCCAGTGTTCCTGTTGGCCTATTCCTACAGTCTGTCACAATTTCTGTGGCTGACAGGCCCCAGCCTCATATTACCTAGTCACTCCACTTTACAGTCAAAAGAAAGCTTCATGAGAAGTGAACAGTGTCTTCACCAGATACTTGACAAAGGTTTTGAACAAGATACATTGATGTTTCCCAAAACATTGCTAGAGGTAAGAGTTAATATTCTAAAATATTTTGTAAATAAATAGAATTGCTTGATGTAAAGTAGTCTGCTTTCATGCACAGTGATGTCTGAAATTTATAAATACACACATGTTTTAATGGAAAATCCCTAATATAATTTAATGAATCATAACATTTTGAATTGGAGCACGAAAACATAAGTAGCTTAATTCAGGCTAGAAAAATTATGAAAATCATGCTAAGCATTCCTAAGAGATGTTTGGAATGTAATGATGCACGATTCAGACAAGTCAAAATTAAAGCTAAAGTCTTTGAAATGAAAATCTGGAAAAGCATTTTGGGTCATTTGTAAAGATTCTTTACATATAACACAGCTGTTGTAATTTCTCAGCTTTAATGGCAATATGCTGGTGAGAGGATGTGGGGGTCTTCTTTTCCCTAAAACCCCCTAATTAGGATTTTCTCTCACAAAGTCCAGTACCAGGGTTTGAAAAGAAGAGTGGAACTTGCAGCTTCTTGGTCTTTGATGATGTTTATTAAGTTTCTTATCTCAAAGTTTGTGAGCTGCCCTCACACCAGGCTTAGCTTGCTGGAAGACAGAGCTGGCAAGCACCCTGGATGGAGTTTACAAGGTCATTTTAAAGGTTTCTGATCCAATTAACTCCTAAAACGTACTATATTTACAATTTTGTGCCAATAATTACCATCTATTCTAGACATGCAATTTCTACCTCAAATCATTCTACCAATGTCTCTGTGCCAAATCACTGCAGAAGATGGAGGAGAAGAAGAAAGAGATGACACACCACTCAAAATTCTCCATCTTGCTCCCATTCACCTCCATTCTAAGTAAACCCAAAACTACAAATTTTTACCCTGTGACAAACTAAACTACTATTTATTTCAAATCTTCATTACTTTTAGTTCATCTGTAAGTGTTGGAAGCTTTTCCTATGGACTAAGGTCAAAGTCAATGCCTTCCTGGGGTCCCAGCCAGGGTCCCGGACCCCCCAGGGCAGCTTGAGGAATTTTCCACTTGCCCTGGACTTCAACAGGAAAATTGTTTTTAAGAAGAACCAAAAAGAGAAGGAAGGAAACAAGACATGAATAAAATAATTCTGCAGTTTAATCCAAGAATTATCTTGTATTCCTCCTACTTGTTACCCTCTAGATTCCTGAAACCTTGATAGCATGAGGTCCTCAGCTGTGTCATTACGTCTCACTGCATCAATTGGCACTGGTAGCAAACCATTAAATCATAATAAATCTTTGAAAGACTTTTTTTTTTTCCAGATAGAAACTATACACTGCTTGCTAGATTTCCTTTATTTAAATCAAACACTTCAGCATCTGTAAATTATTCTTTGAATATCTGAACATATTTTTGTTGATGTGGTCAATTAGCATATTCTTACTGTGTTGCCAGAAGGCAAGATAGGCATCAACATTAAGGCATCAACTACATCCTGCTGCATCAGAGACCTGTAAATTGTCTAAATGGATTTCACTTCCACACAACACTCCTAAACCATTGAGGGGGTTTTGGATTTCAAATGCAGAACAATAAAAAATACCCTCTGTAAATCAGGAAGTATGAAATGCTTCATTATTTTCACATAGAAATAAGGGTCCTAAGCTACTAAATGTTATGTTTGATCTGTAAGATTGTACTTTTGAGTTTGCAAGAATTTTTAAAATGCATTTTTACTTTTTAAACTTTTAATAAATTTACACCAGATACTTGAGTTTAGATTTCTCTGATCAACTACTTGTTTCTCTTAGTAAATAAGTCACTTTAGGCTGCTTTTGAAAACAGTGGGAATATTTGTTATGTTTATTATGTTATATTATATTATATTATATCTTCTTTTAAAGTAGTCTTACGTAACAAGTGGTTCAGAAACAATTGTTTTCTTTTCAGTGACTACAAACAATATTTGATTAGTCAGATATAGACATCTACATTACACCTGCTTAAAGCTAGGTGAGATGAATCCCACCTCATCTTAAAAAATCAATGAAAATTTTAGTGTAGTCATGCCTTATGTCCTCCTGGAGCAGGAGTAGGAATTGCTAGAAATAAATTAATAAAGTAATAAATAAAAACATGCCTACATAACTTACAAATTGAATAGCTATTAAGTCTACAGGCTGTTAGAATTTATTAAATCTTCTACAACAAGCACAATTTTTCTGTTTCTTTCCCACCAATTTCATTCTCTATTTGAAGCAAAAAGTATTATTTCAAAATCTCCTGAAGCTTTCTGCAAAAACAATACCAAAGTATTAAGAACATTTTATTCCAACATTTCCATCTCCACTTTCAATATGTAGTGTTCAGAGGTGGCAATGAGGAAGGAATCAGAGTCATGACGTAACTTTAGTACAGGATGAAATGTTTCAGTAATATAAAATGAAACTAATGTGTGGAAACATAATGGTTATATGTATCAGGCTGCTAATACCAGCTTTTCCTAGTATAAAGTAATTGGTTGAACCCAGAACGTGTTACAAAGTGTTACTTTTCTAAAATCATCAGTTGTCCATGCACAAACACCTTGAGCGCAGAAGTCATCCTTCTCAATACACAGCGTTTTAAATAATTAGTGATCTATTATATCTATACAAGTAAAACTTTCAAAATGCAGAGGTAAATTCATTATCTTTCAAAATTTTCCATGTCAGTATTAAAATCTAATTAGAATTCGTCTTCTTCATTTATCAGTTTAGCTCCTGTTGTGTTTCAATAGTTTATTCCATCCAACTCACTTTCCTAAATTATTGCTTTGTAACCTAAGCCATTTAAAATCATACTTCTCTTTGAAGTCAGCAGACTTCAAAAGTAGGAATACTATCTAGAAAGATGTCCTTAAGTTTATTCATTCAATCAGATACAAGTCCAAAAGATGGAGAAGAGTACTGATATAGAATTCTTTATACTTGACTATTCATCGTTTGGAAGCTAAATTTTGACAATTTATGTTAGCTAGCTAACATATTTGCTAGTTATGCAAAAGTAAATGTAATAGAAGTAAGAGGAAGATAAAGCCATTGATATCATCATATAGGAAGTGGCACAGTGATATCATTGAAGGTAGTGTTACTCAAGGTTCCTGTGCAAAGTGATAATTAAAAGTAATGCATGCAGAGTCAGCCAAACTGAGTCCTACTTAACCAAACTCCTATTTGTGCTCATTGAAGAGTAACTAACTATCAAGTGAATTAAAAGTGGATATCTACTGAAGCTGGTAATTTCTACAGTATTCATGATATCAGCCTAGGACTCACAGGTAAGACCTACAAACACTCAAATATTTCTGAAAACAAAACTGTATACCAGATAGGGAATTTCTGATAGCACTTAATTCCTGTCTTTAAGCAACTGTCATATGAAACCTACCTAAAATGTCATTGATATCTCCAGGAGAGTCTTTATACTTACATAGTTGTGACATCTATATAAGAAATTCTAAGAATTAACAGTGAGTATATTTTTTGCCTAAGTTACAGCTAAGATTTTAAAATGTAAATCAAAGAACTGTGCTTTATACGTATTTCCAGTTAGAAATCAAACTTGAGAAAACATAGCCATTGAGTTTTAAGAATAAGTTTGACTGGAAAATATTTTGATTTTCCGATAATTGAAGCCTTAGACTTGTATCCACTAATTCCTAATGAAAATCATTTAGTTTCTTCTTGAATGAAAACTGGATAAAAAAAAAAATACCTAATCCTGTTTTTAAAAGTATTTCATTACAGTTATTAAAAGTCTTGAATGTCTTGCCTATTTTTTTTCACTTTTAAAAAACAAACTATTTTACCACAACCTCACTGAAATAGAAATCTTAACTTTGAGACATATTTCAATTTTAAATGGACATTGTTATTACATTTTGAAATATAACAAACATGCTCTTGATCTCACTCCTGCTCTGAGACATAAAACAGAAGTCTCTAAAATCGACTTATTTTTTTCTTCAATTTTATCATAACTAGTGCTTTACATCAAGTCATCCTCTGGCCCTGTGAATGCATTAGTTCTAAACTATACTAATTTCCACCTTTTCTGCATATTCTTTAGTCTATTTTTCTGATCAACCAAGAAGATTTTACAGATATAAAGAAAAGGAAAATATAGCATTTTCTCTACAAACTTTTTTTGATATAGCAAGTGGAAAAGGAGTGTCCACTAGAGGAGATCAAGATTCAGTGCAAGATTGCATTTTCAAATCTAAACATTTCCCTCTAGACTACAGAGAGACGGAGACAAATATAGCAAGTTTAGCCATATCAGAATTATTTATCAGACAGCTAGAAAACCCTAATCTAGTCTAGGTCAGGCTACTCAGATGAATCCAAGTCCTTGTTTCCTGCATTAGGTTGACCCAGTCTCAAATGTTAAATAGGACTGATGCTAGTGAATCATTCCATCATTTAGTATGAGTGATTTTGGGGCCTATTCCTTCTAGGGGGAAAAAAAAAAAAGAAAAAAAAAAGAAAGAAAAAAAAAGTACCCAAGTACCCACTGTAATTTGTATTCCTTTTCTTTTTTTGCCATCATGATTATGTGAAAATGTAGCTTTTCATTATTATTGTGATAGTCTTTTGTGTTTCGTAGTTAAATCCTGGCCAATGTACTAGCATTTAAACACTGTCGTTAATAAGAATTCTATTTATAATGCCATGAGACAAATGAAATTGCACAAAGTGGCATATTTTTTTTACTTCATTTTAAAGGTACCAATGGAAAAAAATGACTGGAAGACTTAGGGACACATTATGTGTAATTTTATTATTTTTATTTTGTTGTACTTGTGACAGATGCAGCTCAAATTAGTCATTAAACTATGAGTTGTACACATCTGGAACTTCCACAACAAACAGCTTTCAAAATAATTTCACTTTTTTTTTTGAGATGGTTGTAGTAAACATGGTTCTAAGATGTATCCTCCATAATAATAGAAAGTGTCAAGTAAGAAATCAGGATCCTATTAAAAACCAGTTTCAAGGGGGTTTTTCTATGAGCACATTTATTTTACAGACTGTTGAGGCTTTTTTTATGTTTATGATTTTAAGCTTTCTTTGTAAGCTTTTAATTACTTCACAAAAGTAATTTCATATTGCATTCTTCAGCTCTGAAAATCCAACTTGTTTCTAGATTTCTATGAAATCAAAAAGCCTGTGTATCTGTCCACTATTTCTTTTCTTTAGTCCTCCTGTCTCAGAACAGACAACTCTCATCAAGCAGCAACATTGCTCCTTCCCTTCAGTCTGGGAATTGTCCATCTGACACTGTTGGTTATTTCAATGGCCATCCACCTCTGGCATATGGCATTTGTAGGTGAGAGTTTTGTGCCACTGTGGGGAAGCACAGGCCCAGCTTCAAGTCTGTAATGCAACCCCGTAGGGACTTTGTGGTCTGAGCAGTAATTGTGCCTCCTGGCTGCTGTGAGGAGCTACACTCTCAGCTGCAGTTCACTCCAAGGCAGACTGAACCAGGTAAATTTTATGGGGCTGTGGTAGACAACAAGGGATGATCAGAAGCAATCATCATCCTTGTAGGAGCTGGGCAAGGTGGGAAGAAGATGTATGCCATTTCATATTCAAACATTTGCAGGTAGTAAGTAAAACTTCTGGATAACCCCAGAAATGGAACTAAGGAACATTTGTCTGCCATTACTTAGATTACTTTGCTTATTCTACTCAGGCTTGCCAAATAATGCATTTCAATGAATTTAAAATTCCTTTAATGAAACCTTTCTCTCACCTCTAAAGATAAGTGCCTTTTAGACCATAAGCTCTCCAGGGCAGGGACTAGGTAATTTTACTGTGTATGACTGTGGGGCTTTTTACACCATGAGCCCTCCTTGAAAATTGACTTTAATCAACAATAATAGTACTGCACAAATTCTTAAAATTTAGCTTTACTGGAAAGTTTCCACTGGAAGGAAAATGACAAGTGAAACTTACTCTGATGAATAGCAGCAACGCAGAAAAGCATCAGAATAATTGTAATGGCTAAGTTCTGCTGGCTGCTGTGTAATGCAATGAAGTCAGTGCCTGCTGTGGCCAGATAAATCAAGTATTGCTTTATAGTTTGCAGCTGGACTTTTTAGTCAGATAACTGACAACAGTGCTGCTCCCATTATGGCCATAATGAACAGCACATTCAAAAAATAAATAAATACACAATATGCTAATGTAATTTTGTGATGATTTAGTAGCAGCATGCAAAATGTGCCCAGTTGCTCCTGGGGTAGGCAGAGGTATTCTTACTGCTTGCCGGAACAAGACGATCTAGCAATCTTTATACTTCAGTTACCCAAGGTCAAAATAAGAATATTATCAGATTTTTCTTTTCTTCTTCTGTGATTTTTGGGATCAATACCCAGGGGTAGGAGACATTTGATGGTGTTTATAGTGCAAGCGAAAAAATGCTTTAAGTGCAGTAGGAAGACTTCAACCACTTTACCACACAGAGGATTTCAGCGCATTTAGTACAAGTCTTTCTACAGATTTCTCAGGGCATTTTCCCCAAAGGTAAATGTCTCCTGACTATGAATATAACAGCTACTTGCGGGTAAATTTCATGAGAGAGCTACTAGTCTAAATTATATGGAATTATATGGAATTTATGCCACTGTAGCTGAACACCAACATTTTCTATTCGTGCAGTAAAAAATGTAGTTGTATCTCAGTTTATTACCAAGCAGACAGCAGCCAGACAGCCTAACACCACCTGCTTAGGCTGGTACCTTCAAACCATTCTCATCATATGTTCCCATTTGTTCAAAAAGGGGATATAAACCAAAATATTTTGTTCTTTCTCAGTTTTTACAAAAAGATACTTCTTGACATCTAAGCCAGATCCAAGGGTCCTTTATACTTAATCCTGTATAGCATATTGTTCTAATCCTGTGTAAATTTAGATAAAGCTAATTTCATTAATATAGATGATGTGTAGATTCATTTGCTGAGTTCTGTAAAATGATAGAGGCTTGAACTTCTGTAACTTCTTACCTAGGATCTATAGGGAAACTACTGGTGTAGTATAAATCATTGCTATTTCAAATAGTAGCATTGTTATTTGTGCCAGTTTTCTTTTACCTAAGTACAGAATGAGAACTGGTTGTCTTCCTGTGCTCACCCTTGCAGGAACAGGATCTCTATTCTAATATTACTTTTTTTTTTTTTAAATTAACAAACTAGAGTTGTCCTAAACCACTTTCAAATACCTAGAACAACTATATTCTTTTCTCAGATACATGTTAGAGTGCACACTTATAAGCACTGTCCATATTGGAAAAAGTCAATGTTTTGACAGGAATACAAGAGAAAACAAAGAGAGCATTGATTGAGAAAATTCAAGCAAAGATATGCTTATGCTTGTGTCAGTTATTCTTACAAGCTGAAAAAGCATTCTGAGAGGCGGACTTGCTTTTGTTGAAACTCCTACAAGCTTCTCCTTCTGCTGAATTTGAGTTTCATTTGTGGTACCTAGGCCTAGCAAAATACTGGTTTACATCAATGTCCTTTCCCGATCTTCAGGAGGTGTTTTTCTTGCTGCAATCCTGAACTGCTGCTGCATTTCATATGCTCTTTCTCTGCAACCATTTCTTCTGGATCACCAGGTGATTCACAGTCCTCTCTGTGACTGTAAAGTTTTAAGCACAACCTCCTTAATGCTTGCTTGATCAAAGTGATTTTATCTTTCAAGCGCTGAATAAAAACATATCTGAACTTTCTATCTCCAGTGTTCACTAAGATCTGTCACCGATATGTGAATTTTTATCAGCAACCATCCAGTTCTGAATGTTGTCTGTATTTCAGCAGGGTCAAGCTGACTTTTAGATCCAGAGTTGGAAGTAGGTCAGTGAAGAACTAAGAATTATCAGAAGCTGAAAGGTGTCAACAGAATGTGAAAGTACATATGGGCCACTGCAGAGGTGTCAGGGGCCATTATCAATTGGTAGAAGTAGAGGTAGAAAGGCTATTCTGAATAAATAGAGGAACTGTTATGCTTAGTGGAAATAGCTGCCACTTTCATTGAGTACAGAAAAATGATGGAGAAAAAAGTTTGTCTCAGGTCTTGAGAAAAGAGTATTTAGAAAATAAAAAGCTAAGAACTCAGTGGTATATCTAGCTTCCTAGAAAACAGCTTTTGTTATGTCTGAAGTGTGTTTGGAGAGCATTTTCCCAGAGAAATGGTGAAACATGCCAAAAAACACTTCTTTCTGTACTGTGTCTGAATTTGTTACCTTTATCTTCATCTCCACAATTTACATTACATCTCCATTATACACAACAATAAACAGATGACAGTTCATATCTGCCTATAAAATTCTGAAAATAATAGCTCAAAACAACTGCATTTCAAACATAACTGAGAAGAAAATGACAGAATTTGCCCTCCACAGATGTTACTCCTGCCTTTAATGCACTGCTGCTCAGATGCAGAAGCAATGAGTGCCATATGAAAACTTGCAGAGAATGCAGTTGGGATATTCTCAAGTGGAGTGCAATCCCATTCAGAAATGCAAAGCAAAGCCCATGCTCCATTTAACTTCCAGTTAAACCTTTAGAATATGACTGCAGTGGAGCTTGAATGATATACATGAAAGTCTTTTGGCTCTCTGTAGCAGACTGAATTTTACCCACAGTGATTCAATGACAGGTCTGGCCTATTGTCATTCATAGTGAAGTGACAAATAATTTCTTCATAACAGTTCCCCTTGTAAATTGAAGTGCCTCTCACTCACAAAGATAAATAGCAAATCATAATCAGGCAGGTGTTTCCACATAAAGAATATACATTTTAACTTGCCTATATTCTTTATTTTATGGTTGCAAAGAAAAGCTATCTTACGCACAATAATGCCATGACTGCTTGATATATTTTCATTTATTGTGATGCTGATGTTCATTGTTTTTTTACTCTGGCTACTACTGAAAATAATTTTGAACAAAAACAAACAAACAAACTTGAAATCAAAACAAAAAGGTAACCAAACAAAAAACAACAAACAAACAAAAAAACCCTAAAAAAATATAACAGGAAAGATTTTGAAAATAAAGCATCTATCTTCTGGTGATTTTGACAACCTTGACAAATCACAATGAGAAAAGATATATTAAACTGTCATACTGAAGTTTGCCACAGGAATAAGGAAGAAGATTCAATGGGGAATAAAACTGTTTCTTCTTTTTTTTTTTCACTAGTCTTCATAAAACCAAACAGAATATTGAGGACAACATACAAAAAATAAGTACTCAAAAAAAAACTTTCTCAATGATCTTTTATATGTGACTATATCCGGTCCTGGATTTTTTAACCTATTTTTATGCTTTTGGTTCTGGCTTATGAAACAAAACACAAATCCGAAAGCTTTAAAAGGCCAATTAAACTTTAAATTATTTTATTGTTTTCAGTAACATAATCATACTAAATAACTGGAAATTTATTGATTAAAAAAATGAAGCAAAACAATGGAATTAACTAAATGGTGAAGCTCTACTCAGACCTATCAGGGTCTTATTATAAACATTTTGAATATCTGTTTCTCCTTTTAAGCATCAAAATGAATATTTTTTGACTATTTAGGCATAATTAAAAACTATTGCAAGAGCCAAACACTTCATAGTTCTATTAAATTTTCAAAATAATTGTGCAATGAAGAACAGTGCATACTTGAATCTGACCAAACATTGCACAAGATTGTTATAGGTAAGCTGCCTATGACACCTTCAGCAAAAATTTTGACCATGGCTAAGGACTATCTTACTTTCTACTCAAAGATCTAAAGGGCTGTTCTTCATATTTATCTTTGCTTCGATTGTTATATATTTCCTTCTATTCCCATATTATTTTAATTTTTTAAAATTATTATTGTTATTCTTACTATTAAAAATAATAAATTGGAAAGCAAGAGTGAGGGGTTGGACTGCAACTGTTATTTAATTGGGTTTTATCATTTCGAGGGTATTTATCACTCATTTCAGTTGCCCATACAGAAACATATTCTGTGTGTTTAAATACCCCTGGGTAACTTGCCTGTGCCTCAAGCCCTGTAAAAAATGAGCACATAATGCCTGGTAGGCTCTACTTGGTACCCACAGGGTTTGTCTCAGATAATGCCTGCCATTTTAAATGAAAAACAGATGCTTGAATGTAGACAATGAAAGCCCACTTCTAAGTCCATATGAGCTTAACTTTCTACAAAATGCTGGTGTAAGATAGTCTTCAAAACCACCTTAAAATAAAAATTAAAAAAAACCCCAAACCAACTGCTTTTTGTACAGACTGTTCAAAGAGACAAGAAATATCCAGAGAGCAGTAAAACAGATGTGGTCCAAAACCACTTAAGCCCTCTACAGCTTTTGAAATATTTCACTATTAATAATTTCAGTAGTGGGTCAAAGAATGTCCTCATTAATTATATCTGGGCTGTTGACAAGCTGTACCATAATTTCAACATTGTTCTGCCTTTTCTGCTTGCAGTATTATTTAATGTCCATAAATATAAAACTTCTATTGATATGAAAAAAATGACTCCTCAGATCTCTTTTTTGTATCGTTATGTACAAGCAATGCAAGTTAAAACCAAAAATGATAGTTAGAAGTCAGCAGTAAATGATAAATTTTGCTCACAAAATAGATAGAACTTTAAGGAATTTATGATCATTTCTGGATCATTATAAATTATGGCAGTCTTCTCACTACCAATACCTTCCCACATGAACCCAGTACAAATATATTCTGCTTTTCATTCCATTTTATTTTTCCACAGAACACTTTAAAATAACACTTTAAAGAAACCCTGTCGTTTCTAGTTTCAAGTTACAAAAACTGAAAAAGGACCTGGGATAATGTTAGTGTTGGTACTGCTGATTGCTATAAATGTGTGATTTTTATATTTTTTTTTCACCTTTATATGAAGAAAATAGAAAATAGAGAAAATGTAAGAAGCAAACAAATGTTTGTAGTTTTGCAATCACTATTCTCTGCATGAACTAATGTCATCATAAAAGACAGGCTCTGTTAGTATCTTTAAACTACAAATTTCTTGAGTTCCTCAAGAAGACGGAAACATCTTCTTTCCCAACTTTTGCTTTATCTTATCCTTATTTCTTAAGATAGTTTTATACCAGAATTTAAACAATAAAATCAAAACATATATGAAAGAGAGCTGCATCAGGTTTTTCCTTCCTTGATGTCATGACATTGCACATAAGGAGTGTTCTCTGAGGCTTTTATTTTTCATGGGAGAAAATATGGATAAAAGTATTTCGGTAGTGGCAGTAAGGAAAAACACAAGAATCATGAAGACAATAATATAAGTTTCTAGGAAATAATCATGATTGTTTCACTGTGGGATATACAGAAATAATTTTCTATTGAAATAATTTTTTGGCCAATGCAAGAGGTAAACTCAAAGCACCATTAACAAAAGAACAAAAGACTTGTAAATAGCTCCTTTCGTTTAAATAGAAGAATGAAACTATTTCTAGCATCATTAAAGACAAAACTTAAGCTTATTTTAAGCTTTTTTTTGCTGTTACTCCAGATTAACAGATATGGTGGCAACAACTGATATGCATACTTTCACCTTAGTGTCAGTAGTTGTTATTTTTTGTTCTACATTCATTATATTTTTTTTATTCCAAGTACTGTGGGGATGCAGAATTTGTTTTATAGGTTTTAGATATAAGTTTAGGATTTTTATTATAACTTTTGTGTAGTTTTAGTTACCCTGGTGTG
>VZUI01006387.1:0-82401 GCA_013401135.1 Cettia cetti | reverse complement strand
ACCGCTGTCCGTGCCTCCAAAAACAGGAGTACAGACGAAAGAATGTGTGGGAGTCAGGTTGTTTCTCAAACAAACTCTGCGCGTCTTCTCTCCCTGGTTCACTCTCAGAATCAGTCTTAAAGATACAGAAACTCAATATACAGCACAAACAGAATCGACGATTGGGGATACAAACATCATAAAGTCACCCTAGGACAATGGATCATTTTGGGAATGGGATTCTACCATCTCTCTTACCGTCTACGTTTGTTCTCCTCTCTTTCAGGAAGGGTTGGTCCCCCGGGTTGTTCCCACCTTTTGGGATGGTTTTGCAGCTTTTGAAACATGGCTATTTCAATTCATATCAATAGCATAAATATTAATATAAGTAATAATAAAAAATCTGCTGTGATATCATTGATAAATTTGCTTCATTCATAATAAATAGTAATTTTAAATAGTATATAACTACTTGGCTGCTGCTGCCATTGGTTGTACCACAGTACAGATTCATGTTATTATTAATTGATACAGTGCTGCTGTTTAAAAATATGTATTATTGATGGCAGATACTAATTTGTAATATCTTGATATATATTCATTCATATTCATTTTATTAACCATAGATATGTTTTCTAGTGGCAATTTTTTGTGGTATTTGTGGTAATCTGTAATAAATGAAAGAAATTTAGAGAGTAAAGCTTTCACATCCTCGTGTGTTACAGATTCCCACAAACCCACAGTCATTATCTCTCCACACCTTTTTTAATAATCATTCTACCAATACTGCTTCCATAATGAAACCAGGTTAAAAAGGATGCTCAATCCTTAATGATTTTCAGGAGAAAGTGTCAAATGTTCTTACTCAGTGTTGAGAACCACTTTGCTTTGGTGTCAGGAATCAATTTTGCATGCCAAATGTAAATGTTGCTTGCATTTTGTGACATTTCATCATAAAGAAGAAAGCATCCATGTATTACAGCATCACTGTGGTTATTTAATTTGGTTTGTTTTCTAGTTTATGTGAAAGTTACAGGCCAACATGGTCAGGAAGTCTAAAGGAACTGGGCCCTATTAGTAGAGTACTTGTTTTAGCTGGTGTCCAAATCAAAGTGATCTTATAGCCCATTTCAGACAGAGGCTGTGTCACTGGCAGGGAGTGTTGCTTTCTGCCCAGAGAAGTCCTTCCCTCCCAACATACCCTCTGCCAGTGTCTGCTCTCAAGCAGAGATGCCAACTAGCCCCTCCCCTGGGGAAGCTCTACAGCTTGTCTTTGCCCTCTCTTGCATCATAGCTGGCAGTGGGGACTGACGTCTACAGCTATAGGAAGCTGTGTACTTAAAGAAGGTGCTTTACTCTGTAGGTCTTTCTTTAGGGTTTGGACAAGAAGCTGCTTTTCTTTAAGTCTCGATAATTGGGGGTTTGTTTTAGTTTTTTTAATGGCTGGGGGCTTTTTCACAAAAACAACTCCTTACTGAAAACTACAAACTCAGTAATTTAAGTGATCAGTCATTTTGGGGGAAATTCCCTTCAGTATTAAGATCTAAAAGATTCTGCTCTAAAATAACTTGGTATTTCCTTTTCTGAGAGCAGAAGGTATGAGAATAGGGGTGCTTCTCTGTTTTAATTTGACAGCTAAAATAGTGTGACTTGGTTTTCCTGTTTTATCTTTTACTCCTGCTTGGATAGAGTTTAAAAAGAAGCTGAAAAGAGCTTATTAGCAACTACTCACAGCCATGAAATTAGGTAAACACAGATTTGGCAGTGCAACACAAGCTGATGAGGTAGGGGGCTGTGAAGGTTTAGAATATCTACTGTTTCAACTCCCTGCTCTCTTCAGAAAAATAGGGAAAAGTATGACAGCCATCCCTCAATAGACTAGCATTACTTAATCTTTTTTTTATCATACTATAGGTTTTATCATGCTATAGGTTTTTATATTTTATATGTCATGCTTGAAGCAGGCTGCCAAGCATTTGCTATTCTGCATGGAATACAGATATATTTCTGGTGTGCTACCAGAAGAGGAAGGTTGTGGTAAGTCATCTTTCCTTCAAAGCTGGAGTTTTGGTACCCTTCATTTTCCTAATCCTGGACTTATCTCATCAGTTTTGATGGGAGTAACTCTGTCAGGAACACACCATCATCCTGTCAGACTGGCTGGAGGAAAAATGGTAATGACAAAATCTGGAGTGTGAGGAGAATTTGATCCAGGTCAGTGTAATTTGATATTCATTCTTGTTCCCCTACAGAAATACTCCAAAATGGTCTGCTTGGGAAAAAAGAAAGGTGTGAGCTTAAATACATCTGTACCTGATGAAAACAGTTACTTTGCATCTCTTAGAGAGTGGGAAGGGGACTGTGGGAGATGAAGCCTGTTGGCATCTTCTTGTGTTCCCAGTAGCGCAATGTCGAACATCAGGTTTGTGCCACATTGGTGATGTTTTGCCACGTAACTCCTTGCATTGGGTTAACAAGGAGCTTGTGCTGATCTCTGCTTCTTCCAAGGATTCATCTGCTTTGCAGTTCTCTTGCAATAAAACAGATAGGGAGAAAAGGGAAGGGCTTATTTGGCCAAATTGATCTATTTGATTAAAATACCAGGTTTTTGGAAAAATAAATTAAAAACATCTCAAATCCTTCAGTTTTCCCAAATCACATTCTTTGATGCATTATTTAACAAAATAATATGCTGTTGAATAAAACACGGCTTGTCTTGTAATTATTCTTATCTGCTTCAGAACAGAAAACGTTAGGAGTATGGATATCTGGCTTATTCAGAATCCTATTCCTGGCTGGGCTACTCAGACCAGCAGTTAAAATAGGTTTGAATGCTCAGTTTTATAACCATAAGATTTTAAATAGTATGTGAAGTGGAAAATGCTAACAGATGATGATCAGTTCTCACAGTTTGCTTCTAAACACTTTGAAGTTTTGCTGGACTGTCTGAAAATGTATCATTGCAGGTCCAATTGGGGAGGTAAAAAAGTGGGCTTAACACCATTTCAATGATTTTCCCAGTTAGGCAGAGTGTTTATGAATGAAGATATATCCATGGAACTAACATAGAAACGGAAATCTCTTTGTTGGTATATTGTGTGTAACAGTGAGTTTGCATGGGTACAGCCGCTGTTGGTTTATGCAAGGGGCTTATGCACATAGAGATTCTCAGGGGAGTGCTGTGAATTAATTAATTGATATAACTTTGCTTGCAGTTGCACACATAGGCCTTGAGAGAAGGCTGGATAATGTATAATAAACGCTTGAATTGAGTGTTAGACTTCTGTGTTTTATGCTTTGAAAGGACAAACTGGGCCTAGTCCAACTCTTGCAGGTCTGTGATACGGGCAGTGATGACTTTGCTTCTGCATCTCTCCCAGACACTCCCCCCTTCCACTACTGCATAATGCTGCATTGCAGGAAAACAGGAATGGTGTGGGAAAGCTGAGGGCTGATCACAAGTGAAGATAAACGTGTTTCCGTTGACTTATAAAACGCCATCGCTGTTTTATTTTCAGAGTAGGATGAAGCTTACTGACAAGGGAGGAGAAGTAACAAGGAAGATCTGTAAGACAGTGATGATAATATTGTAAAATCTAGTTGATGGATTCCAGTTTATGGCCCCATTAATCATTCAGAAGTGATCTATTTCATGTTCCAAGTATGCATATATGTACAAAGGAAAAGTGGGTGCTTATCTACAAGATGATATTTACAGACTGAGATCTGTACAAGAAATGATTGGCCAGGCAAAATAACTGTGAATATCACTCTTTGATACTACACTATATTATTTTCTATGTAAAACCACTAGATGAAATGTCTCTTTTATGCATTTATTGACAAATATTGTTTTTTCCTTCTTCAAATCCTGAGTAATGATACCAACAAATGTTGATATATTTCAATGAACAGCAGTACTGGATATGACAGAAGTGGATGTATTACTAAGAATATTATCCTGTATTTCTGTGCCAGAAATTTGAGTCTGCAGGGGAACCCCACTACCAGGATTGTCTTCTAGAAGATTTAAAGTGACTTTTATATCCAGGGAGGCTTCCAGGGTAAAGCCTGTTAATAATTTTTAACGGATATTTGGCCAAAAAAATGAGCTGGAAAATAAGTTATTCAAACTAATATATTTGAGTGAAAATGAAATAGTAGATGGAAGTCACTAATTTTTATTTTGAAACGTTGCTCTGTTGACTGCTATGGGTCAGATTCTTTGCCCCATATGTTCACTGACACACCACACCTGCTGACCTACTCTGGGTCCTGCAGTGCAGCACAAAGCTTTCATGGGATGCCATAAATCATAGAATGCTGAACCAGGAACTCTGTCAATATATGATGGCAAGGACCCTAAGAGCCTGCAGAGGAATTATGATGTAATTTTCAGATGATTCATTTTTTATAGAAAGAAAAATTCTCCCCTGTGTGGGAGAGAAATGCTGCTTCGAAAACTCATCTTATTTAAACTACTGCACTTTTTTTTTTTTTTTTTTTTTTTTTTTTTTATTTAAACTACTGCACTTTTTTTTTTTTTTTTTTTTTTTTTTTTGTCAAGAAGCTTTTCTGCTGGAAATTTCAGGCAGCCGTGTCCCTGTTTTAGAGTGCTTTACTTAAGTATGTGCTGTCAAAGATACACTCATTCCCACGGAAGACAGCTCTACTTCCTACAGGTCCTGATCTTCTTAGTTTTAATCTAGTCTAGATATTGACATAGTCAATGCAACTCTGCATAAGTACAGCCAAAATTACAATGCAGACAGAACAGCAATTTCAGCTTTTCATTTGCTTTCTATTTCCTGAATTTCTACCACTTCATAAAAATTCGGCAGTTTGACAGGAAAAATAACTCTCTAGAAACCTTCACTGTATTCGATTCTTATTTTTCTTATCCCAGATGCTGAATGCAAAGCAAAAAATGGGAAATGGAGGAAGCAATAGAGTGGGTCACTGAACTAGCTGAGTTTAAACTCTCATGTATTAAGGAGCCAACTTTTCCAGATGAGGATATCCATATCCAGATGGAACATGCAACTGTTTCAAAGCTTGAAGGTCTAATATTTTATTTCAATAATACTACAGTGACTCCAGTCAGTACTGATGTAATGTTGATACTGTTCCTTCACATATTCAGAATCCAGTTTGAACTAGTGATTCAAAACACTAATAAATACATTTGCTACAGGATCTTGGTACATATTCTGCACCTGTATTCCCTTAAGTTTAAATTAATAGTTTCTTTCTAAAAAAATACGTAAAAGGACTGCAATGCTTTCATAAGGAAGGCAGCCAACATGGGAATGGACTTTTTTTTTTTTTTTTTAATGTGTGGTTTCCAGTGAAATAGGAAGTTTGGTTCAGAATTTGTGTTCTCAACATGCTATACTTAGCACTGTTAAAACCCAGATGTACTGTATATGCATTTCTTTACTGTTCCACACACCCTATTACATAATTCTTTACTTTGCTTGTGGACAAGAGAGAGCAGAAAAAAAAGGAATAAAAAGTTTTATAATGTGTGTTACATTTTGTATAAAACACATAGAAAAGAGTGTGCTGTTATTCTATCTTTTGTGCTACTGAGTAACAAAAACCAGAAGGAAGTCTTGAATGTTTGTTGTTTCCTTGCAGGCCTTAACAGTGCTAGGAATTGGTGCAGCAACCAGAGAACATGTGAATATATGCATAAGTGCTTTGGGCTTTTTCCTAATTACTGTTTATTTAATGAATCTACTGCATAACCTTTGGAGCAGGTGCCAAAATTCCTTTACTGAAGTTAAACACAAAAAATGAAAATTACTTGGTCTCTTTCAGCTATTCCCTACCAAGTTGCCTCTCTTTACCTAATCTCTTGGT
Source organism: Cettia cetti (assembly GCA_013401135.1). Classification (NCBI taxonomy): domain Eukaryota; kingdom Metazoa; phylum Chordata; class Aves; order Passeriformes; family Sylviidae; genus Cettia; species Cettia cetti. Next base: position 76,557 of record VZUI01006387.1, on the reverse strand, counting down.
TCATTCTTTCCACATGCAATTTCTGTGAACGACCTGGAAATATCTGATTTCTTTTCCACTATTATTATGAAAGTAATTGCTAAAATTTCATATTCCTGCATCAGTGAGAAATACGAAAGAATGCATCCTGTGATTGTGATTGCCCATATGAAGGGTAGAGAAGCAAGGTACAAAGATGAAATCCATGCTGCTCTGTGGAGCTCACTGCACGGACAGCCTGGATAACATCTGTGCAGAACAGTGCAGGCTGGACAATGTCGTCTGTAGAGCACTGAAGGGCTGATGAAGCTGATATCCCCTGTAGTCCAAGGATGATTATCCAGCTCCCACTTTCATTTTGCTCTCTGGGTTTGGTGCTTCAGCCAGTGTTTTGTTCAGCACAGCAGTGCATGTGTAGACATGATCCTGCAGTGGCTATATGAAGGAGTTGGGTTTAGAGGGGAGAGGTTCCAGGCTCCTCTTATTGTACCAGCTCTATTTGTGCTGCCCTAACTCAGCCGTAAATATCAAAATTCCAGGAGATCATGCTGTTAGCAAGCTGCAAGTCACCCTTTGAGTGTCCCCAGTGGCACTGCCAGGGGTGCAGGCATGCTGGGGAGGCAGAAGCATGACTGGCAGGGCAGGTCTGAGGGAACAGCCAGAAGTGAGAAGGCTACCAGACAAGGTGATGGTGCCAAGGCAGCCGTGAGGGCAAGGCGTGTCCCAGTGACAGGGACCAGGGTCAGACAGAGCCCAGGGACTGCCAGCCTGCCCATGGTGATGAAGTCAGCCCAGGTCAAGCAGGGCTCAGCCTGTGGTTCAGAGTCTGGATCAGTGAGAGCCATGGCTCTGCACAGCTGTGATCCCACCTGGGGTAGCTCAGGCAGGGACTGGGGCCTTGTCCTGAGCTGAGACGGGTCTGAGGGCAGCGTTGGTGGGGGAGGGCTTCTCGTGAGGCTGAGTAGGGCCAGCAGAGCTGCTCCTGCCCTCGGTGCCCTGCCTGGAGCTCCCTCCAAGACAGATGTGTCCTCTCAGCCAACAGAGAAGTGGCCTCTGATGGGATTTGCTGAAGGGGGACATAGTTGCTGTGGGGTGTAGGGGGCATTTCAGGGGACACACAACCAGGACAGGGTCATGGAAATGGGAAAGGGACAGGGATTGTTGGAGCCAGGTGGAGGACTCAGACAGACCCTGCGTAGCCCCAGAGCCCTGGCAAGCTTATGGGTGGGGGTCAAAGTGGGGATTCTCAGATGGCTCCTGAAGAGCATCACATCCCCCTTGTGAGGGGTTCAGTCAGACTCAGCCTTCGGGCAGGGCCAGTGCTGTGGGAGCATGTGCTGGTTTTAGCTGGGGTAGAGTTCATTTTTTCACAGCGGCTAAGGAAGAGATATGTTTTGGATTTGGGCTGAACACAAGGTTGATAATATAAAAATGTATTTGTTACTGCTGAGCAGGGCTTGTGCAAACCCAAGGCCTCTTCTGCTTTTCATACTGCCATGCTGGCAAGGAAGTTGGGGGTGCCTGGGAGGCTGGGAGGAGACACAGCTGGGACAGGTGACCCAAACTGACTAAAGAGATTTTCCAGACCATGTATGTCATGCACAGTGTATAAAGTGGGAGGAAGAAGGAAGAAGGGGAATATCTGGAGATGGCTGAACACCTGCCTGCCCTTGGGAAGCAGAGGATTCACTCTTTGTCTTGCTTTGTGTACACAGCTTTTGCTTTCCCCTTTAAACTGTCGATATCTCAAACCATGAATTTTCCCTTCCAGTTCCACCCTCGATCCCAATGGTTGGGGAATGAGCGATCAGCTGCTTGGGGCGGGGTTGCTGGCTGGGGTTAAACCACAACAGAGGGTCAGAACCCAGAGTCAGGTTTGTTGGGCAAGGTCTTGTGCAGCTACAGGCCTGGCTCTGCACTGCTGGCTTAGGGCTTGGGGCAGCCTGAGATACCTGGCAGGCAGGATGCCATGGGGGCCTACTGCTCCCAAGGACTGGGAGCTGTCAGGGAGCCCCATGGAGGTGCAGGGCAAGTCCTCCAAGACAGGATTGTCCCACCTCCACTTGGAAGCAGGGCTGGCAGGGGGCTGTAAGGTGGCCTCAGCCTCAACCCCTGGGCTCTTCCCTGGGGATGGGGATGAGCAGAGGCCAGGAGTGAGGAGAACCACAGTCAGACGTGGTTCTGTGTTTCCAGTCAGGATGGGGTTGCTCCATGGCCAGACACGTCCACAGCTGTAGCACAGCTGGGGACAGGTATACCAGGCAGAAACTAAGGCCCGTGGGCAGAAGGTGTGAGCCCCAGGAGAGAGTGGTCATGGTGAGGTCTGTCAGTGCACTCAGTGCTCTGTCTGGCCTTAGGAGGAATTTGTCTAGTACCTTTGCAGCTATTTTGAAAGGGTGAAACCTGTTCTTTCCCCCAAGGAAACTCATGGCTACCATTAGTAGTAAGTGTCTGCCATCAGCTATATTTAAATACTTTTTGCATTAAATATTTTTAATGAGTTCAAAGACCAGAACTCCCAGATATATCCTAAATAGTGAGGTGTCAGCAGACAGGCTGATACTTTTTAGAATACCAGTCTCCAGATTAAAGTAAATTGGTTTTTATTGCACCCATCTTTTTGCCAAGTATTGACACCAAATCTACAGAGCCAAACAATGTGAATTAATAAATCCTCGGTTCTCTGCAGCAACTGGAAACAACAGTGATGACATTAGCATAATTTCTCTCCTGCCAGTTTCTCATGCCAAGCCCTGCTATAAACATTTAATTGTACTTCTCACTCTCAGCTGTCATCTACCAGTAGATAGGACACTTTATTTGCAGAGGGGGTTGTTTTATAATGACTATCTAGTAGGACAGGTTTGAATTACCCATCAGTATAGCCTTGCTTCTCAAATTAAAGGCCAGTTCTGCATTTTGGCTTTACTGGATGTTTTATATAACCTTTCTCTTCTTTTCACCATAGCATCTGAGAACCCCATAAACATTTAATGTATTTATTCCAGAATTCCCATGTGAATAAGGGGAATGCAATTATCTGTACTAGAAACATGGGAAATTAATATGAGGCCTAAACTGACAGAACAACTTAGTCAAGCTCCAGACAGGAAATCTGTAGCACAGCTAGAAGCTGAATCCTGAATCTTATCCAAGTGTAGCTCAGCTACAAGGCCATCTCTCATCTGGCTGGACTGGTCTCCAGGAGGAAGAATGATTTCCTACAGCAGAATCACTGCTCTTGTCACTTTAACTGCCTCAAAATGGGAGTAGCTGCTCATTCACATAGGCAAGCACATCTCAAAATGGGAGCTGTGCAGTCCCAAGCATGCTGAATCCTGTGCCCAGAGTGCCCCTAGTTCCTGCCTGTGGACACAGTTTGGTGATCAGAGGAGTGTGAGTTGGCTCCCAAAGGAGCCTAAACTCTAAAAAAGATTTTGAGGGAGTGTGTGAGGCAATTATCTGGCAGAGCTGCCCAATCAGTTTGTGTGAGCATTACATAACAGTCCCACTACAAACTCAGTGTGCCTTTGTGCACATTAAACCCATGTCCATGGCCTGGAACGGAGCAGCCATTTTCACTTGGCATTTTCACTTCACTTTCACTTATGAGATTCAACATCCAGTTAAGTGGCAGTAATTTCCAAACTCAATCCAGTACAACTATGCCCTCTGGCACACATTGATTTTTATTCAGTGCACCTCAGTTCATTGTGTCAGGTGTAGTGTTCTTGAAATTACAAGTATAAGCTGATTTTTAATACTGACAACATCCTTGAAGTTAATCCAAATTCTCATGTGATCTCTCATTTAAATATAAATAATTTGGATTTATAGAGACACACACAAGAGGGACACTGTACAAATGCTTCTGTATAAGTTGCCAGCAGCTCTTGTAATATGTTAATTTGGGAGTCTCCAGGTCTTAACTTTCCATTTTCTTCCTTGCACCACCACAACAGAGTAATATTTAAACATCTTCTACAAGCCAAGGCCTTGAGTTTTCTCCAAATTGACAGCTACAGGCTGGAAAGTGTGAATGAAAGCTAGTCTGTCATCAGCTTGCTGATGGCCAAAAAGTTCCAGAGAAAGGCTCTGCAAAATGCAGCAGCAATGAGAAAATCTTTCTCTCCCTTTCCTTCAAGGCAATCTGATTAGTTTCTTCAGCTGTCACGATTGTGATTTCTGAGCATAAACTTGCATGCACTGCTGTAATTTTTGTTGTTTCATGTCATGCAGTGAAAGGCTTTGGATGTCTTAGTGTGTCAATCATCTCTAGTATGGATTTGGGGGCCTCTGACAATTAGTCCAGCATTTGATAATGTTTTATCATACCCAAGTATCTGAAATGCTTGAAAACAGGTTAGTTACATAAACAATTCTGGTAACAACTGACTGTGGTGATTGCTCTCTTTTTTTCCTTCAAAAACATGTTGCTACATGGTGGTTGCAGCAGGTATTTGTGTTGTTAACCCCACAAGCTCACCTTCCTGTGGGCTGCAAAGGGAAGTTAGAAGGGTGGGTTAAACTTCAAGCAGGTGAATGTGAACCGTTTGTGGTTTTAATAAAGGCACTTGAAACCTGGGCTGCATTCCATATTCAGACACTTCACAGGTGCCAATCACTATGGTGACAAACTCACCAAGTCAGGCTGATTAGATTTGACTTTGATGGTTGATCAGATGGATGTTTGTCTCTAAAATTCTGCAGTTCTCTTCTGACCCTTCATCTACCATAATCAGATAACTAATATTCTTTGTGATACTGCAGTAAGGCAAATTTTGCAACACACCATAACATGTCAGAAATATGGGTTACAAAACTTGTCTAAGACAGTGGAACGTAGAAGTTGATATTGGACCAAAGTGATAAGAAATTTCATTGCTGTGTCCAAGTTGTTGAATGGTGCTTGGAAAGTGGAGAAATGATACAAGGATGCATCTCTTGGAAGTATCAAGCTATGCCCCATGTTTTGTCTAAAATACTGCTCTGAATATGGCCTGCAGCCACAGTAGTCATCTTTGCAGCATGAACAGCGTTCATATTTTGCAAATCAAAATTCCTCGAGTAGCTCCTGTTTAGCTCTCTATATAAAAATTCGTCGAATATTCATATTTTTGCATGAAAGCTCCTAGAAGTCTTATACCTACATATTTTTACTTTTACTTACAATAAAGTGTGCTGTTGTAATGCTTTTCACATATTTTCGCTCTTTTGAGCACCATAAACCTTCTTGGTCTTCAAGGTACAAGCTTCACTTCCACTGCTCTTTGTAGCAAATTGTGCTGATAAAGGGAAACAGTGAAGTTGTAACTAATTCCTATACTAAAAACTAGGAGCTCTTCCAGAGCTATAGACTGGTCTGCTTATGTATGCTATGTATGTCCATACACCTAACTCCTCTGTAATTGTAAAGAGAATTACTCCCATTCTGAATTCTTCTCTTGGCTAGGTATTCCTGTCCTGGATAACCACTGAGACTGCTAATTCCCTCTAGTAAAGACCTGAGGCCAACTTTCACATCCTCTCTGGCTACACTTGCTAAAATGTCCTGCAGAATCCACCTTATCTGCAGTGTTACATAAAGTGGTTTCCAGCAAAAGGAACTTCACTTGCTAAGTGTAGGCAGAACTGTTAAGTGAATGTGCAGCTTAATCTGTTTCCTTGTACTTTTGAGGACTGTAGGAACACTCAAGAAACTTTAACTTGTAAAAGTATGAACATGGTAAGAAGTGGCTGACAACCTACAGCTGCGACATACCATTAATGAAAAGATAACACCTGGACCATCTGAACTAGGTGCCTCTAGAATATCAGACTAGAAGAGCTGACCTGAAGTTTGTTAGGAGGAGCATGTGACAAAGCTGTCAGGCATGGTAACAAGAAAGCTGCTACCACCTGTCAGTTCAGTAATTTGGGAGAAGACTCAAGTGTGTTCAACTACAGGGTGGCTACTGAGTGTCCCTTTAACGCAGCCTCAGAAAACGATGAGGTTTGACCATTCCAAGCTTCTCACAGGATCTAAGTTGAAAGAGAAGTCTGATCATCTCACTTCAAGAATGATGAACTATATTAAGAACCTTTCTAATAAGCAATGGTCTCTTTACATTTGTGTACTTACAACAGGCAGAGATTTTTTTTTGTGCAATCTTCTTGTGGTGGGCTAAATGTCAGGAAAAGAGAACTTTTTGTGCTACAAAAAAACCCAGTGTGAATGTCAGTGATCAGTATAAGGAAAATCAGCATAATGACATATGCAAATAATTTTTATACAAAGTATGCTTTTCAAAATTGTGATCACTTTGGTTTAATAAAGATTCAATGATCTTCTTATGCAAGACCCTGACTGAAAGCACACTGATTATTAAATTCTTAGAATTATCTGAAACTGTACACTTTTCCAGTATTTACTAGATCAACTTTAAAATTTAATTTAAAAAATTAATATGTGTTTTTCCACATGTTCAGATATGTATTGCATATCCTGTGTCTGAATATTAACCACACATCTATTCACAATGAAATTCCTGAAGAGGAATTTTATATGTTACTGCAGAAGTTACAAGGAGACTTGAAAGCTGAATTCTGCTAGAATTAATGAACTCCATTCCTAAAAATACTACGATCTCTAGGTTTTACTGCTCCAGGCTGCAAAATGAGTCCATATGTTTGTGGGATCTGGTTTTAAATGGCGACAGACAACTGATTACTAATATTATCTGGTAATCTCTGTTTAACTGCAACTCTCTTTGATTTGTATCAAATTAGTAATTTATGTAAGGTTGGGGAAAAAAATTGCTGCTATAGAAATATTAGCAGAGATTGCATTTCCAGCAAGGTTTCATTAAAATCTTTTGCCTTCCAGATGGTTCATCTGGGAAGAGCATGGGAAGTTTGTTTCTCCTTGCCAGATGTTACCCTCCAAGACACCTTGCTTTCCAACCTTTTTTACTACCAACTATAAAAAAACTACACCAGAATTAAATATACACCATACCTTCCAGAAGACTTTTTAAAAAAAGCTTTATTAAACATACACTCTTTAGAATATATTTAACGGTTTCTCCCACTTTGAAGGAATCCTCTATCACACATATAAGTTCTTATTTTCAGTAAATAACCAAATCAAGCACCTAAGCCCATGCTACTCACCGCAGTAGCTGAATGGTAACAGAAATGGCCACTGGTAACTGAAACAACGTGTAGAAAAGTAGCTCTCTACTTAAAACTGGTTTAACATCTGCATGGTATATCAGGAATAATCATCTGTCCTATACACCTACAGGGAAGCAGGACTGAAGGCAAATCTGGTCTGTGACTATTTAACAATAAAGCAAATACCTCCTGAAGTATATAAAAGCCTCATCACTTTAGAGAAACTAAGTAGCTTAGGTACATTTCCACATTAATATTTAATGCTGGTTTATAGCATTAGACAGCCATCTCCATTTTAATAGGTGGATGAGGATTATAATCTTCAATCTGAAAGTCTTCTGCCTTGAAGTCGCTGATGTCTTGAATTTTACGAAGAATTCTGAGTTTGGGGAAAGGTCTTGGCTCCCTCTGAAGCTGAAATAAAAACAAGCTTACTGTATAAAGCTAACACTTGAAAGCAGAGATTTTGTGTTCTCAATCTCAAATCAGACTACACTATGTAGGCTTTCCCTTCCCACCCAGAAGACTTACACTAAGAAAAAAAAATTGAAGAAAATTACAATACAGTTAAGTAGAATCTACCTTGGTATTTTCACAGGGAGCAGCAGCATAATTTTCAGGTGAATTCCCTGATCATCCAAATGCACTGCAAGTACTTTTAGTTGGCAAATCAGTTCTGGTGGTTCCAGATTACAGTCCTTCCAGGTGGAAATTAAATTGGAAAATCCAACCCGAACATACATCAAGTATTCTACAGCTTCTCACTTCTCATTGTTTGGGTCTGAATCAATAACTACTTCTCTGGGTGGTTTTGAACCATACTAATAATGAGGACATTCAGTCCAAGATTAATCTAATCAAATCAAACACAGATTTTATCCTACTGCAACAAATTACTTCCTGAAGAAAATGTAGCCTTTCTCAGCCAAATAGTATTACGGATTAACTGTGAATTTTAAGTTATCCTTTTCTGATATATTACAAAGACATTTTATTTTATGTTACTAGGAGTAGGTGGAATTATTTTCTAAGTTAAAAGTATAGATTCAGGATTTTTAACCAGGTGCTAGAGTAGTACATAGATGTACCTTTCAATCATGTTTGTACTGCATTTCTGCTTGCAACCTGAATTGAACAGATGTTAAGATACTACAATTATTAGGATAGAAATGAGAAAAAAAGCCACACAAATTAATATCTGCAAAAGGATATTTAAAATACCAAGGTAATTTCGCCGTGAATAAGCACTGTGGAAGATAAAAGGATAGAGCACAGAATAAGTACTTACCTGGACTTTTAGAGGTTCCACATGGTTCAGATATATGTGAGCATCTCCTAAGGTGTGTATGAACTCTCCAGGCTGAAAAGAATGAATTATGTGTGGTTTTCAAAAAGCAAAACATTACAATGCTTACAGTATTGATTTTCAGCATTTGGCTAGTGTGGAATTGCAGATTCTGTACTGGGTTGTATCCTTGAAAGCTGTGAAGGGCACAAGCTTCTTTGACTAATGCATAATTAATGGAAAATATAATGAAATTTCCACTAGCTTACCAAAAAATTTATCTTTCAAATCCTGCTATGACAGTAGCTTTGTTAAACGAATGGAGCAATACTGATCTGCTCACTGAGACAGAAATAGGTGCAGCAGTGACATCCAGCTTTTCCACTCCACTTCTAGCAAGTACAACTTGCCAAAGCTGGCTTGAGAGCAGTTGCCTCAGCCACTGGAGGTGTCAGGCACAGGCAAGCACCCAGATGGGGTTTGCAAGCTTGCAAGTTCTGTGACTTAGCAGCCCCTGTGCAATCGAATTCAACGTGGGGAAGTTTCATCAGCTCTTTTACCGGCCTGTGACCAATGTCGATCAGCCCTCAGACATGTTACACTGAAAACCACCAAAACCATGAGAGGAAGTGGCTGAGAGGCAACAGCTGGACATAACTTCAAACTTCACTTTTTTTTGTACCTTGGACTAATTTCTGCAGTTGCTTTGAAGCCTGATTCTTCCATATTGACCCATTTTAAGAAGTCCCCCTTCATGTTGCTGGTGGCAGGAAGATTAGGTGCAGAAGGCCTTTCTAGTAAAATTTTTACGTGCCCTAAAGAAAAGGGGTTTTCCCTTGTACAAGGTAAAACATTTAAAACACATTTAAATTTCTCTGCCAAATTACAAAATACAGCTCTGAAGTCAGGGCAGGAGCTATTTGAGCACATACTACCACTCTACATAATCATCTACAGTAGGAAATCAAAGAAACACACAGCTGAAATTACAGCTGGAAGTTAGGTGGGCAGAATATCCAAATTGGAACCTTGACAGCAACTGCTGAGCTACTGTTCATTTCCAATGAATACATGCTACAAAATCTAATGACTTCTATATTACTATCCCATGAGGACAAGCACTCAGTTCGGATTCCTAAGACTAGAGAACAGGTCAGCCTTGACACAGCCAAGGCCTGAAAGCATCTTCTGCTTGGCCTGAATTTAAAAATTCTTACACTGCTGATTCTAAATGCCCATACAAACCAGAGGCAATTCACATCAAATTCACAGGGCACTTTTTTACACATATTTCAGCAACATTTCAAACAGTATGTTCATTCCAGTTCTTCTTGGATATGACATGAAAAGCCTTTTAGTCCCTCATTTCTCAGACAAGAATAAATAAAATGATTAACTAGCCTACCTTCAGCCCTGTGACATGGGCAATCATGTAGGTGAGCAGTGAATAGCTGGCAATATTGAAAGGCACTCCTAGTCCCATGTCTCCAGACCTCTGATAGAGTTGGCAAGACAATTCACCATTTAGAACATAGAACTGGCAAAGGGCATGGCATGGAGGCAAAGCCATCAGGGAAATATCTAGGAATTGAGAGGTACAGAAGGTGGAGGGGGGGAGAAAACAGTAACAGCATTAGTGTGTTATGAATATAGAAGATGCAAAACCTAAACAAGCATTTAATGAGATAGAGTGCCAACTGCACAATAATTCTGTTGCTTTTTCTCTTGTTTATAAGCACCTGCTGCCCAAGCAATTAAGTCCAGGTCATGACAAACTGTCTCCTGGGTTGTATGACCAGAAAGTCATAAACAGATATTCCACAGAACAGATTTATGCCATAATGTTGCACAGCAGTTTATTTCTACTCACCTTGGTGAGACAGTTGAATTCCCTAAAGGAAGACATTAAGAGTAAAATTAAGCATATACCCTAAAGCAAATTCCAACTGCTTCATCTTACTCTCTTCCCAGTGCAATGTGCTTGTTGAAATATAAAAGTAATGATCATTTAAAAAAAAAAAATCAGAAGCGAGAAGACCTTTTTAGTGTTTTTCTACACTTAAAAAGAGACAAAAATAAAATTACAGTGTGGCAAGGAAAATTTTCACCAGGTATCTTCTGAGAATGTTGAACCTTGAAAATAACAGCAATAGTAGGTGGCATACCCTTTCAGACACCAGCTGGAAAATGCTGTGTGATTTTTTTGGAGCACAGATCTATCAGTGGGGAAGTTAAACATTCTCTTGCTTAGAAGTTGCCCTACAGAGTGAACGGATATTTATGTATAAAAAGACTTTATCATTCATATGATACAGGTTCATCATATGAACCCATGTTCAAGGAGAAGATTACAACAGAAATAATACTTTTGTTCTCTAGTTTTAGGCTTTAAGTTTACAATAGACTACATAGCTAAAACCCAGACATGTTGCTTTAATATACTTTTTATGGGGTTTTTTTTCCCTTTTTAAAATAAGAGTTACTGTCTTTGAAAAAACTGTATGTCAAAGACACTGGTGCATCCCTCACTTTAACCTGGAGAGAAACACTCTGAAGAAAGGGTTCATTATTTTTGAGGTCTGAACACAAGGATTAAGTAGAAAGATTATAACCTCTGGCCATTTTTACTGCACTCCTGGTAGTTTTAAAAAGAAGGAACAAAGGACACCGAATGGAACTGACTGTTGACACAGGAACAGAACATAATTTAGCACACAGCAATATAATATGCAACTGCATTCACTTAACACCAGATGTTCAATACCTTTGGGATTCCAAGCACACATAATGATTCTTCTGTCATCAGGATTGGTTTTGATCGTTTCAATCACCTTTTGCAACTGATCAACTCCTTGGTTGGAGTAATCTGAGGAAATATAACAAATAAGATCTAAACCGGACAGATTCAAGCCATGGTATTTTTTTAACACCCAGCCCATGTCCCACTGAAAAGTGATACCCAAATGACCAACTCTGAAGATTTTATTGCAACTTTGAAACTGATTAATAAGTCAGCACCATCCAAACACAGGTTGTTCTTGGTCTTCCTTAGGATGCTCCAGAGCCTGTAAAATTCTCATGAGGATATTTTTGTATGTCCTCCCAACTCTTTTGTGTGCTTTGAGTACCTTTAGCACCCACTGAAATAGGACCATTCCTGATTATTCCATTTTCAACAACTTGACTTTTTTTAAGACCAACTAAAAAGTCTGTATAATCACTAAACCCCAAGAAACAAAAGTTGCAATACAAAAGAACTAGCAGAACAAAGCATAGTATTTTATCACTCATGATGACTTGTTACCTAAATAGGACAAGAGCTGTAGTAGAATGGACAAGATATTACCACCTAGTCAGTCATGGTATTTAGAATTATTTGATGACTACATTTCTGGATTAAAATGCCCTTCTAGACATTCAATTTGCATGCTACAGTGCTCCTTCCTATATATATATATATAAAAATATATATATATATATATATAAAAATTATGCCCAGACCAGTGTGCCAGGTGCCAGCATTCTTTACAAACTCAAAAGTAGAAAGGTTTTGACAGATTAATAAATGCATCCTTCTAGCACTCTCAAAGTCATGTATGAAAACTAAATTTCCATAGCACTTAGCTCAAGAAAGGAACTTTAATCATGTGGAGCACAGGTTATTACATTTTACCAAATTACACTCATAGGCTGAATTTTAGGCTCAATACAAGTTATGTAAGAAAATTTCTGAAATTAACTGACCATTAGAATGGATTTCAGAATAAAAAAGTCATTAGTTGTTAACCATTGTTCTGACTCATGCCAGTGAAATCAGCATGGCTGGTAACTACTTTTTTCTAATAACCCTTATTGCAGCAACATTAAATTATGGTTACAGGAGCCCAGACCGGCAAATAATGTAGAAATACACAATTAGCATCTCAGGGAACTCTTCTGTCAGCAATACCGTGCCAGAAGCCTTGTCAAATGGTTATGTTAGTTCCTGAAGCTAATTACCTATCCTTTCCTTAAGTATTGCAACTTAAGGAAACTTATTTGTAAGGAAAATTATGGGATTTATCTTTTTCTTTTTTCCACGCTATGTTGTGCCTTTGACCTTTTAAGATGAGAAACTCTGTAAGTTTTCAGATGTGTTAGTTCACTATTTGCATCATTTGTGCCACCATAAAACTGTATTCTGCTAGTAGCCAACATGCCAATACTAAGTCTAATATCAGTAATTAATGTCAGCTTCAATTTGAGGCTCTACTGAAAACAACAGCAACAACAACAAAAAAAAAAAAAAACCAAGAAACTCCACCTAGATAACTAGACATGTTGTTAATCCAAGTTAAAAAGTCACACCAGGTAATGACAATCTGGTTTTTGACCCCTTTTTATTAATGGAAGTCCTCTAAACATTTCCTACAATCCTCCAGTGACTTGGAAAAGAGGAATCAGAGAGTCAGTTTAATAAACCAGTTCCACTGAAAATACCAACAGATACTGCACCACATCACAACTTGTCACAGCTGTTCTGTCCACAGCATCATCAGCTATGGAAACATCCTACTTTGTTCCTGATGCAGAATGGAAAAAATCTTTCTCCTCCACTGCCTCCAGTGAATGTAGTGCATTGATGCCAGTTCTTTCCAGAACATCTCATGGATCCAGCAATGGTATACACAGACATAGCAGCCTGTGTTCCACTGTTATCAAATGGAGATAGCTCAGGCTTCTGGACTGCAGCACACACATCCTTCCAGCTATCAGCAACCACATTTGCTCCAGGTGAAAGAGTAACAGTGTGTGCCTTGTGACTCATCTGTTCCACAAATACCAAACTACAGTATACAAAGCTACATCTTTCAGGGTAATTAAAACTGGGTAAGGGAAGAAAAGTTAAATTAACTCTCTCAAACACTCTTTAGTCTGGCTATCAGTGTGCTGTGAATGACTCTTTAAGAACAGTCCATTCCACGTAGACTTCTGGAAGTGATGTGTCACAGCTGTCTCACTGAGCACACAAGACTATATTTGGATGGATTACCTGTGTGCATGTCTTTGTATTCTGCTCCAAAATGCCTCCACTGGAAACCATACACTGGTCCCAAATCACCCTCCTCTCTGGTGCTGAAACCCTGCTTATCCAGGAACTCACGGGACCCATTAGCATCCCAAATCTTCACGCCTTTTGCAGAGAGCTCTTTGGCATTTGTAGAACCCTACGAAACACAGTGAGAAATCTGCATCCTAATTCCAACTCAGAGGACATGATTCAAAACAGTTGTTTCTCCACTCATAAAGGATGAACAGTGTAATTAATGTAATGGATGAGGTTCTTGCACGTGGACAGAACAAAACTTGTGAGCAACATCCTGGGACAGAGTTTGAAGTGCCTTGCTGCTGTTGTTTAACTCAGGATTTTCAGTTTGTGAAAGCACAAACAGCCTCAAGGTCAACTGCGGAATGTCGTTTCACATTTGCAGAAAACAAGACGTTACTTTACAAACTGATGAAAACAGACTAACAAAAAATGTATGGCCTAGACATGGTCTTTACCACCTATAACAAGCTTAAAGTCTTAAAAATCCTTTTGTTAAAATAACAAAAATCAGAAAATAACCCAGGAAAATGTCACTGAATCCTGCAAGACGTCCAAATCAGGACACTCAAAAATCCAACACAGAAGTTACGCCGTTTTGGGGAGTGTCTAGTCTTTTAGAATTGAAAAAACAAACAAACAAACAAAACCCAAAAAAACCCCAAAACCCAAACAAAAAAAACCAACAAAAACAACAAAACCAATCAAACAAACAAAATACCACAAACCCAAAACCTTTTAAAAAATGAATGTGTATTTCAGTCCTGCTGTCTAGCAGTTATGTAGACTCTCCTATGCCTGCACAATATCACAACATATAGAGGAACTTACATTGTAATGAATTACCTATTGTTGAATTTCATTACACTAGGTACAGCTATTAGATCTGTTAGATCTTATTTTTTGCTACTAAAGAGCCTAGCATTTACATCAGTCTTACTTCACCTGTGGTTCCACACTGCTTGTTTCTGTTCAAATCAAGCTATCTCGGTATTAAAAAGCAGATCATTAAATTGCCTACTATCTATCTCATATTATTACTTCTAATTAAAACACCATGAAAAGAGACTGCTTTAGGCTTTATAGTCCAAGCCCTCACTATTTCAAACTTCCTCCCTTAAAAAGAAATAGAAGAGAAACTGTTCTGATTGCACTGGCAGCAATAGTCTGCACTAAAATGCAGAATGTCTTGAAGATAATGCCTTCCATGTGTGCTCACAGTATTAGGGGGCTGCACTTCTGTCAGGAACAGAAGCATCTGCAGTTACCCAATCCACTGCCCACCAGATCATTCTGTTTATGGCACTCTCGGGCCCACCACCCACAGAGACACCCAAATACCGAACCTTGATGAACCACAGCAACTCCTCCAGCACTCCTTTCCAGAACACCCTCTTCGTTGTGAGCAGTGGAAACTGATCTGGAAAAGAGTTCCAGAATGTCAGCGGGGACCAGCCATTTGCCAGGGTGAACAGATTTCGGCTTTTCCCCGCACAGAGAGCAATGCCACCACCTGACATTGTGAGGCTGGGATATGAAGTAAGGAGTTGGGAGAGGATGTGTAACTCCCACGTTCACATCCTTCGGGTGGGAAGGAACGGGACAGCCCCGGCGTCTGAGACCCCCACACTCAGCCCGGCTCAGGGGGTGCCGCTGGACCCGCGGAGGGCAGGGGCATGGGCAGGGAGGAAGCGCAGGGGGGCCGGGGGTCCCGGCGGTGCCCACCTCTCAGGCCGTACCGCGCCTGCATGCCGAACACGGAGATGGTGCCGGTGCCGGTGCGATCCTCCCGGCGGTGGCCGTGCTGCAGGATGTGCCGCACCTGCTGCAGGTACTGCTGCTCGCCGGGCTCCGGGCGAGCGGCGGCGGCGCTCAGCAGCTCCCCGTCGGCGGGCATGGCGGGCGAGCGGCTCTGCGGCCGCGCTGGCCCCGGCTGCGCGCTCTCCCGAGCCCGCCAAAGCCCGATTGCCCGCCAAAGCCCGATTGCCCGCCAAAGCCCGATTGCCCGCCAAAGCCCGATTGCCCGCCAAAGCCCGATTTCCCGCCAAACCGAGGGGCGGGCGGGGCGGAGCGGAGCGGCACCACCGCCACCTCCTCCCTCGCCCGTCCCCTTCCCTTTCCCCCTCCCCTTCCTCTTCCAGTACCCCTGCGGTCCTCAGGGGCTCCGCAGCCGCCCGCGGTGGTGCTGAACGGAGCTCTTCCCACTGAGGGAGCGCTGGCCCGAGCCAGTGCCCCGACCCGTGCCGGCTCTTTTAGGCTGGGTTTTAGGAAGAGTTTCTTCAGAGAAAGGTTGATCGCATATCGGAATGGGCTGCCCAGGGAGGTGTGGAGCCACCGTCCCTGGAGGTGTTTGAGGAAAGACAGGGCGCCATGTAGTGCCATGGTCTAGTTGACATGGTGGTGTTCCCACAAAGGCTGGACCCAATGATATGGGAAGTCTTTTCGTACTTGGCTGAGTGTGTGATTCTGTGACTTCGTCCTGCTCTAGTGGCACCATAAGCCCTCTCTAGGCTCATCCCGTGCTGAAAAGTTCTGTTAGCTTTTGTCATCTGAGAGGGAGCTCTCTCAGCCTCAGACATCCCATTTCGGAGCTGAACAAGACCAAAGCCTTCAGCTGGGCCTGGCAGCTGCATGCATCTGGCACTGGATCTCCCAGCCAGGATATCCCGAGCTGGCTAGAGCTGCTGTGCCAGCCTCCCTTGTCTCCCCTGGTGTGGTGCCCCTGCAGTGCCATGCCCTGTGCACAGCTCGCCTTCCAATCCAGCAGTGTCACCCTGACCCGTGCTTCTAAAGCCAGGCTCATTTCATGCCATGCCATGTCGTCAGCTTCCTGCTTCGTATTTTATTGGCACATATGCTGCTAACTGGGGTAGTACTCGTCACTTGGGTTTGTTGGGCCTCGTCATGTTGAGCTCAGCTTCTCCCATGTCCCAGTGTCATTTTGCATCCCAACCCGTGTCTGATTGCAACTGTTCCCAGCATGTGTCCTCTGAAAATTTTCTAGGTATAATCTCTATTAGTCAGAAGAAACTGATTCTTTGATGAGTATTTCTTCATTGCTATCTCTTGGAAGTCAAGAATTTTGTAAGAGTCACACTTATCTCTGAGATAAAGCCCAGCTTTCTGACAAGTGAGGTGTTTACAGGAGTTATGACTGATAATCTCACATGATTAGGAGCCCAAAATACAGGTATATATGATGGAAATTAAGGAGCACAGAGGACTGTGGATTAGAAAATACCACCATTCTTTGCTGCAGGTGGAAAATCATCTTTTCCACTAATTAAAAGAGTGAAATGCTTTTTTTTTTCTCATGTAAATTTGTATACTTAACATGTATGTATAGAAGTAAAGGAAAACATAAAGTGTAAGTAGGGTGTGGATATTTTTCTCTGCTCATATCTAATATAGATGTTTTTGTACACTTTGAAATTAGCATGATTTATTTAGCCGAGCTAGAGTTGGAATTGGTGCATATACCTGTGTGCAAAAAAAGCTTAGAAAAGCTGTGCATGGCAAAGGATACCAAATCACCTAGAGCTCTGCTTCTAGCTGAGAGATATATCAGTTCTTAAACTTTATTATAATTTACAAATACCATTAAATGCTGATGTGTATAATTTAGTGAGAAACAAGCTTCTTTACTGATAAAGGCTGTTGATTAATTAAGAAATAAAATCCAGAGGCAAACTACTGTTTGTAAGAAATGCCAAAGGCAGAAGACTTACTCATTAGTGCATATTCAGATAAGTCATTTAATGTACACAATAAGCATCAAAAGCAACTGGAAGAAGAAATTGAATATTTTCATTGCAAAATAATATGCTACATGCAGATGGAAATCTGGTTGATTCAGACTTAGCTGAATGTGCAACATCTGTAGGGATCAGTCTTGAAAAGGCTTAAGAATGTGCTTGAATGTAAGTATACAAATAGAAATTACTTTTACATTTACAGCTGATTATGTCCTTAAATCTTTGCATAACCGGAGCCATAGAGTGTTATCAAAGATTACCTTACTGTCAACATAAATAACATTTTATTTAAATAAATTAATATTGATGTGGGTTTTGTTTTGGGTTTGAGTTTAAAGATTTCTACAGTCTTTGGTTGATAGCTTATATGTCACAGTATTTACTATGCAACATTTTATTTATGTGCAACTATTTTAACCATAGTAATTTAACAGTTAGCTATGTTGAGCATAGGGGTCGTTCAACTAAGGAGCATATACTTTATTTCAGGAAAAAAGAATTCACACTTCTTCTTTCCTAGAAGGAAAAAAGAGAAAGATTATGCATTTTGATTTTGAATGGAGGAAAATATGTTAGAAAAATAAGTATATTGGGAATGTACCAGTGTCCTACTATAGAAACATGCATAACATAAAAACCAGAGAGAATTTTTTTTTCTTTCCCTTTCTGTTCTCATAAATCTGTCCAGTTTTCTTGTAGAGATTTAACTCTTTTTTATCCATTACATTTTCATATACTCTAAGCCTTGTGCAAACTGAATGTAAAATGGTGGTTTAATTTTGAAATTAACACCGCTTACTTTTCTCAGGTATGAAATGGCTACGCAAGATATGTCCACAGGAAAATCAGACTAAGATTCAGGCTAAAACTCATCATCAAACTACAGAAGTAATTATTGCCATCATTAGGCCCTGAAGATTAGTATTCCATGATCTGAAAGAGTTTTATCATTTATATTTATAACTGCATATAAATTTTACAGAATTTTGAAGGAGAATTGTAGAGAAAGTGTTGGAGAATTTTATTTCATATGTTTATAAATATTAAAATGTAATTTCACCAACATTTACCTAAGCAAAGTACATGGTGAGGTTTATTCTATTATGTCTAAATTCTGCAGCTCACCTCAGCTTCTCTGGGGGGAAAGATTTCTTTCATTAGCTCAAAAATTATACCTCTGACCTCAAAAGAATAAGTAGTTTTAATACAAAATGCTGAAATCTTCTTCATCCAATTTGTTAATGTTGAATGCTGTTTCCCTGCCTCCTGAGACTTCTCTTTGTGTGCAGATCATGTTTCAATTGCTCAGCTGAGGAAATCAGCTGTGACCTAAAGAGAAAAGATGTCCACATCTGGTCCTTCTCAGAAGATTTGGGGACACTGCAGTGATTTGCCTGGAAGTCTCATGTGTCTTGTGGCTCTACTCCCCTGGAAGAGACAGCTCTGAGAGTCAGAGGCCACTAAAACTGAGTCCCCTGGGCAGGGAGACACAGGGACGGGTGGTTTACAAGTTCCACAGCAGTGTAATGCAACCTAAAACCATTCCATCTTTCCTGGAAATTCCCTGTGGGATTAGTGAATATGAAGCATTTGTCCTCCTTGCCTCTCTGCCTGGTTCTTCCTTCCTCTTCCTGAAATGTCTTAAACAAGGAGAGGGGCTTCGTGTGTGTTGTTTCTACAAAAATGGTTGAAGCCCATGAGCAGGATCTTTCTGTGCACGTTCCTGCAAGTTGAACTGCAGCCTCTATTAATAAACACTGTTAATCTGAGCAGGTGTGCTGCCAATGTAGAAATGTTATGGCAAGACAGCTCTTCCAAGTCCTGGTGGGGATTCTCACTTTTTACTCCTTTTTCATCAAAAATAGTATGAGCATGCTCTCAAACATTACTGAAAATAGTAATAACAAATAGAAACCCAAGTAGTGGTAATTCCAGTCCATTCATGATGAATGAACACAAAGACATGTTTTTTGATGCCAAGACACTGGACTGTGGTTGTGTGGCAATTCTTTTCTGAAGAAAAATTTATCATCACATTACCTCATCCCAGCTATTACTAAAAGATTGAGGGTTTCACAGTTAAATAAGTCAAATCATTTAATGTCATCATGTCTGTGTTTTGCAGGCCAGAACATTGAGTGTTTGTGTTTTCCATAATGCTTGTGTTTTTCTCAATGTGTCCTTTCTGAGAAGGCAGTCTTGTATACACCATGACTGAATCTTGTTCCAACTAAAGTTTAGTGCAATGTAAACACCTCTAATGAAGTAGTACGTTCTCTGTGAAAGCAAAAAGAATGAACTTACCAATTAAAAATTCTGCTTATACAATTGGAGTGCTTTCCCAGCTATGTATTCAATGAACTCAGGACTCTTGGGATCTAAGTTGGAAGGAACTTTAATGGTGAAAGTAGGTGAAGTCAGAATGTTCACATCTACCACAGTTTCATCTTTACTGGAGGGATCCCCAGGTACCACCTAAAAGAGGTCAGTACTTTAGACACTACAAATGGCTGTGTGCTTTCAGTTTTGTTTATACCCACTGTGCCCACCCTCTTTAATAGGGGGAAATTAAATAAGGGAATGTTTTAGACTTGCCTACTTTCTTTAAAGTGCTTGCTTTCTCCTGAAAAGACAGTGGGTGTCTGAATTTATGTAGGTGGTGGAAAGAGCTAACATGGCCCTGCCAAGACCATATTAAAGAACTGCATGTTAATATTTATACCATGAGCTACATCTATAAAGAGCTTCTGTTCTCCTAATGAAAACTTCTGAGCTGTCCCACTAAGATCAATACAACATTTGTGTGATTGAGTTTATTCATTCCTGTGTGTTTTTCTAAGTCAGACATAGTTCTGTAGCTTTGTTTTCCTAGAACAGATATCTCAGACTCAATTGGGAAAGTGTGCCTGTCTCCTGTTCCTATTTTATGCTATTTTTTGGTGGATTGTACCATCATTTTGTATAAAGTTCTGGTAGTAATAGTAGTAATTCCCTATATATGAGTGGATTTCAGAGTTAGAAGAGAGAATGAGATTTGTCCCTTGCCCAGGAAAATGGATTGAATTTACCTGGATGTATCCTTGTGTGTGAGACACAATTAATCATTACGTATTTACTGAAATACTGAGCAATGCTGTCAAGCATGTGCTGCTTCCACTGCAAAAATCTGTATAACATTGGCCAACTTTGGAATATATAAGTACAGACATAGATAGCTAGACATTCATCAATCCAATATGGATGTGTTAGTGCTGGCACAGTGCAATTTATCTGTGAAGGTAATCTGAGGCCAGTCAAAGCTGCTAGTGTCAATTTACTCTTATCAGACAGTGATTCAGGTTAGCCTGTCAGCCATCCATCAGACTAAAAGGATTTAGAGGGAAATAGTTTCTAATCTCAGGAGTTTCAGCTCATTGAAGGATTGCCAAGCATACACAAATTCAAGACGAGTAGGAACGTCATGTTGTAACCCAAACATTACACATGTATAAATATCCACAACCCCCAGGAACGTAAGCATGAGCAAAATGCAGGCTAAAGGCAGCAATAGTTCCCTTTAGAAGACAACCCTTACCTTAACTATGTTGAAAATGTTTTCTGGTCCGATGGTCATGTTGGATAACTCAGACACCCACCCAAATCTTTCTTTCATTTTGTTCAACAAGTAGGAAGTGTCCTCTGTGTGATGCCGAACCACCTGGAGAATCTGCTCATACTGCTCCCCTGAGACATTAACCAGCTTAAACGCTTCATCAAACTTTATGTGCAGCTCAGGAACGTTTGGGCAATCTGTTAGAAAAGACAGTGTTAGGTCTTGTACTTCGTCTTTTCTGTCTGAAGAAATGAAAACCATAAAAAAAGTCTAAGAAGGGGTCATGGTTTGGATGGGTCTTTAAATAATGCTGAAAAAAGAATCATTTTTGCTGACTTATGGTAGATTTCATTCAGGCTTAATGACTAAATGAATGCATTATCCCATTTGTTGTATTAAAGTGATTTACCAAGTTTCTATCATATACAATAAGGTTTATATTATATTTCATGGCCATAGATTTTCTGTTAATGCTAAATAAGATCTGGTAAATTTTACATATAGCAATTTCATAGTCTTCTTATATGTTACGGGCTTTTTTATTGGCTCATATTCCATCATGAATTTTTCCCAGGTATATAGACTGCAAGGCAGGGGCTGAGAGAGCAAAGTTCCTTCCACTGTAAGAGACAGTTTTGAGACATGATGACTCCAGAGGGAATTGGCTGATGTAGCAGCTCTTCATGATATTTGAGAAGTCATGGAAGAGAGGTGAAGTCTCTGGTGACTGGGAAAATGGAAATATTTCATTAATTTTTAAAAAGGTTGTAAGAAGGACCCTGAGGACTACCACCCTGTCAGCCTCAGCTCTGTGCCTGGAGAGATCATGGAACAGATCCTCCAAGAAGCTCTGCTCAGGCACATGGAAGATAGGGAGGTGATTTGAGAGAGCCAACAGAGCTTCACCAAGGGCAAGTCCTGCCAGTGGCCTCCTGTGATGGAGAGATTCCACCAGTGGAGAAGGAAAGAGTTAGAGAAGTTATTTATCTGTGCTTCTGTAAGGCCATGGACACGGTCCCCCACAACATCCTTCTCCCTAAATTGGAGAGATATGGATTTGATGGGTGCAATGTTTTGTGGATGAGGAATTGTGTGGATGGTCATATCCAGAGGGTAGTGGTCAATGGCTTCATGCCCAGATAGACATCACGGACAAATGGTGTCCCTTAGGAGTCCATACTGGGACCAGTACTGTTTAATGTTTTCATCAGTGATGGACAGGGGAATCAAGTGCACTCTTGGCAGGTTCACAGAAGACACCAAGCTGAGTGGGTGGCTGACACACCCAGGGGATGGGATGGAATGCCATGCAGAGGGACCTGGAAGCTCATGAAGTGGGCTCAGGTGAACCTCATGAGGTTCAGCAAGGCCAAGTGCAAGGTGCTGCACCTGGATTGTGGCAACTCCTGCTATCAACACAGGCTGGAAGATTAACAGATTGAGAGCAGCCCTGCCAAGAAGGACTTGGGGGTGCGGATGGATGAAGAGCTGGACGTGAACTGGCCATATGTGCTCACAGCCCAGAAAGCCAAACACATCCTGGGCTGCATCAAAAGTATCATGGCCAGCATATTGAGGGAAGTGATTTTTGCCCCCTACTCTTCTAAGACCCCTGAAGTACTTCATCAAGGTCTGGACTGCTGTATTGGTTTGGCACTGCCTGGTTTTAGGTAGCAGGGGGGCCACAAAGACAGCTCCTGTGAGAAGCTGCTGGAAGTTTCCCACCATGTCCAGCAGACCCAATCCTTGACAGTGCTGAAGATGGACATGCTGCTGGCCAAAACTGCCAATGAGAGAGGTCAGTAACGCTTCTGTGATGACATACTTAAGAAAATCAAAACAAAGTCACAGGGTTTTGCTTCTTTTCAGAGAAGAGGAGAAGGTGAGAACATGTGAGGGAAACAACATGGAGACACCAGGGTCAGTGGAGAAGGAGGGACAGGAGGTGCTCCAGCTGCCAGAGCTGAGATTCCTCTGCAGGCCTTGGTGAGACTGTCCCTGCAGTCCATGGGGATCCATGAGGGGTGCAGAGATCCACCCACAGCCCATGGGCATCCATGGGGGATGCAGATATCCACCCACAGCCCATGGGGATCCATGGGGGATGCAGAGATCCACCCACAGCCCGTGCAGGAGGTGCCCACGCTGGAGCAGTGGATGCCTGGCAGAGGCTGTGATCCAGTGGGAGACCCGGTGGAGAGAGGGGCCCTGCTCCCAGGCTGGAGCAGCCTGTCCTTGGAGGACTGCACCCTGTGGAAGAGTGACCCACCTCGCAGCATTTTTGGGAGGGCTGTGTGCCCGTGGGAGGGACCCACATTGCCGCAGGTATGGTAGGGCTGCAGCTCGTGGGAGTGGAGCCACACTGGAGAAGTTCACGGAGAGCTGTCTCCTGTGGGAGGGACCCCATGGCCTCAGAGGGGAAGGATTCCTCTCCCAGAGCAGCAGAATAAAATCTCAGTGATGAACTGACCAAAACCCTCCTGCCCTGTCCCCTGTGCTGTTGGTGGGAAGGGGCGGGGGGGAAGGTGTTTTAAGGTCTTGTTTTACTTCTTATTATCCTCTTCCAGTTCTATTAGTAATAAATTCACTTTACAATCCAAGTTGAGCCTGTTTTGCCCTTGAAATATCTCTCCCAGTCCTTATCTCACTCATGAAGCCTTCATTAATTTTTTTTCTTTTCCCTCCTTTGCCCAGCTGTGACAGGGCAGGGTGAGCGAGCAACTCTTGTGGATGCCTGCGTTGGGCCAGTGTCAAACCACAGCAACCCCTCAGCACAGAAAGGCTTGGACCTGTTGGAGCAAGTCTTAT
Organism: Cettia cetti; assembly: GCA_013401135.1. Taxonomy (NCBI): domain Eukaryota; kingdom Metazoa; phylum Chordata; class Aves; order Passeriformes; family Sylviidae; genus Cettia; species Cettia cetti. The sequence goes on along the minus strand of VZUI01006387.1, from coordinate 52,897 downwards.
TGTGGCCTTTGCATATAATTTGTGACCATCAGCAACTGAATGATGACTGTAAGAATGATAGGGACAAGCTTTTTATCAGGCCCTGGGGGACAAAAGGTAATGATTTTAAATTGCAAGTGGGTGGATTTAGACTATATGTAAGCAAGAAGTTTTTTACAATAAGGATGGTAAAACACTGAAATAAATTGCCCAGAGAGCAGGTAGATGTCCCATCACTGGAAACATTCAAGGTCAGGTTCTGTGGGGCTCTGAGCAACAAGATCTAGATGAAGATGTCCCTGTTGATTTCTGGGGGATTGGTTTAGATGACTTGTAAAGGTCCCTTTAACCCCAAATTATTCTATGATTCTGCGATAGAGGTTATTACAAGAAAGCCTGTATTCCTGTTGAGTGTTAACCTAATATTTATCTTAGAATAGCTAGACAGTACTATGAGACTAGTACCAGCTGCTACAAATTCAGAACTGAAGATTGCTGTTTTATTCTTTACTGAAATAGGGATTTTGAACAAGAGAATTTTCTATACAATAATTGCTCTGTAAAAACTTGATTTCTTTTCTGTCAAATTGGATTACCAAGGGGCACCTTCAAGCTGATGGTACAATAACAAACTGGTCTCTGTAATACATGGGTAGATAAAAAGATAACTGGTCAGATTTTCTTTTAAAAGCATTTCATTGCTCATTAATGTTTGCCACACTGGAGATATTCTGAAGACATTTAGGTTTAATCATATTCCTTGGATTTTAAGATCCAAATAATTCTGGAAAGACAGATATGTTATGCTGCAGTGGAAGTCCTGACAGCAGTTCTAGGTGATCAGTCTGAAGGTTTTTCAGGTGCCCATGGATGGTGCCAGCAGAGCTCTGCAATCTCCTTATATTACTGACATGAAGTCCCCTTTTTGTCCTTCATGTCAGTTCTATTTTCAGACAGGGTTCAACAAAAAGTAATTACAGGCTCCTCAGCACCTGCTTTCCTTGCGAGGCACTGAATGATACCTGAGGTTACAACTGGTTGTCAGCAGGAGAAGCGACTGTCAGGAGTTTGAGCATCTCCTCACTCTCTGCTCAGCACAGCTGCACCCAGGCAGGATCGAGTGCTGCCTGACATCTTGCTCCTCTGCAGGATGGCAGCTCTAACAAAATACCTATGTATTTTGCTATAGGCTGTGGAACGTCTCTTTTGGGCGCCAGCGGTATGTTAACAACTGAGCTATACTGACACTCTGTGGAGACAGTGGGGAAAGCTAATTGAAATCGTCTGGAACGAGGAATGGTTATTGTAGCTGCAGTTACAGTAAAAGCTCAGTGGCTAAATGTTAATTCCAGTAGAAAATTAAAACCTCAAAATCTATAAACCAGTGATCAATGCATTACAGAAAAAAAAAGGAAAATAGTTATTTACCATGCAAAAGATTGTCTTGACATTTCTGGCATCTCTCGTGAAACTGTGGACATCCAGAGGAATTCTCCCGGAGCTCCTGGCACTGAAGTCTCTGGCGCCCTGACACAATTTTTGAAAACATGCCACTTCTGTCAGGCTCTAGAATGAAGTCATAGTATTTTTAGACTGCCGTTAAATTCAGAGTCTTTATAAGCATGCATTCATTACCAAGCCTGAGTGCTAGAATATATTTTCTTGCCCTTAATTCAAAGTATTTTGCATAAATTCCCTTCCCTACCCCTCCACTTCCCCTCCCCCTACAAAAATAAAAGGATTAAATTATTAAAAAGTAGAAGTCAGGAGAAGATTCAAATCATGTTTTCTTTCAAGGAATTCATGCTGCTCTAGTATATTCCCTTATAAAGACTTAGGAGTGTATTCCCCAGACATAACCAAACAATTGCTAATATTATAACACATTATTTCAACAACATGGGAGTTCTGGTAAGATCTTTTTGACCCTTAGAAGTCGTTTCCTAATCACATAGAGTTAGATGAGAACACAGCACCAAAGCTTATTAGAGATAACATGGCTTAGGATGTAGAAAAAATAGATAAAACACAGTTCAAGAGCCACTTAACTTTGTTTTTCCTGATGATCACATAATGTTTATGTTGCCTGCCACTCAGAGTTATGGCATGTGTTCACTGTGATTTCCTTGACAAGGACCAGCATGTATTTGTCCTATTTGCAATAGTCAAATATGAGGGTTATTTGTATTCTAAAAGTTTGCCATGGTCCTTTTCCTTCAGTGAGTGTCATCCCCAATGGAATGCCCAGAATTTTCTGGTCACTGGAAAACCTGATGGCTGGTCTTTGGCTGGTATTTGATTGTCAAATTACATTCCTGCTGTAGCCTAGAACAAGACTTGCAGCTGTCAAGCTGAATTTAGCATCATTTGGCAAGGGCAGGGACATGCCTTGACATCTCACAGAACTACCCTAATTTTTTAGAATTGGTGACCATGTCAATAAGACATGATACAAATTATATCCTGACAAATGCTGAGATTAAATCTGCCAGTCAGCCTTAGGAAAACCTGCCTCCACCCTGAATTTAAGTGCTCCTAAGGAATTCCTGCAAATGCTTTGAGAATTGCCATGAAAATCAGGCTATGTAGGACCCTTAAATCCCCCTGCAACACTTCTCTGAGATTTCTAGGTGACTTCTATTTGTTCATTTAGCTATTAGTTATCCTTGACCCATAGCCTTCAGAGCTTCCTTATGTATCTCACACTCACATACTGGAAACTGAGTAATTCACTGTAGTTTAGCCATCCCCAGGGGGTTGATGTCATTGTCAGTGCAGTCAATTTTCATCTTCTAACACTTGCCTTTGGTTTGTTCTGGCACATCTCTTCTATAATCTCTGTATTCATCAAACACGTCGGTGATCACCTCACTGACACCTTCGAACACTGTCCTACTGAAATCAAAAACTATCTGTAAGAAGCCGGGCATGCCCCAGCCTCTCTGGGAGCCATCAGCTCTGGTGGTGACCTCAGGTAAAGCTGGCATACTGGGGGACTCACTCAAGTCCAGGTCAGACATGAAATATGTCTGAAAAGACTGGTCAAATTCTTTTTGCATGTGCTTGAAAAAAATGAAACTCCTGTCAAATATTGAGCCTACATCCGATAATAGCTGGCTAAATAAATCTTCCATCTTTACTAGCTGGGTATCCTCCTTCTCAGGCTTTTCATTAGACTGGATGTCTCTTCCTTGGTCCTCATGAAAAGTAAATATGAGTGGAGGTATTTTCCTCAAAAAATCTTCAACCTATGTATAAATGGGAGACAGATCAGGAGACAGACAAGTTATCAGTTTCTCATTTCTCAGGTAAGTGTCTCTAATTTTTCTCCTTCAAATACTCATAGAAACAATGGCTTCTTAATAATTGCCAACACAGCATATTTTCTGAAATAATTTAAGATGCTAGACCACAAAGAGGGGAAGTGCATTCAATCTAAATCATTAGCTCCAAATCAGATCTGGAGTAAAAAGCCTGCCAGTTGCCCTTTAATCTGTGGGGGCTCAAAGTTATTATCAGCATTTGTGTTTCTTCCAGCAGACAGCTTGGACTTTATGTTGTAAAGATGTGAGATGCATTTCTGTCTGCTTATGTGTGGTGTAGGGAGCAGAAGGTGATTGTTCTCACCTTGATTAAAAAGCCTGCTCTCTCTCACCACTGGGCAAATCCTCACGTCCTTGTGCAAATGGAAACCAGAAAAATCAGTAAAGCAGTGGCTCTGAGTCCATGGTTTTAGCATGTAAGAGGCCAAGTGTCGATTCTGCTATTACAGAGTTCCAGTTCCTGGGTCTCAGCCACTGGTCCCTGCTCCCTAATTTAAGACACTACTTTAGCCTGAGCCAATTGAGTGGATTTCTGAGCCACACTCCATGGCATTAGAAAACAGGTAAGGGTTAAGAAGCACACTGCTAAAATACACACGCGTAGATATAAAAAGATATAGACAGATATACATCTAGATAAAGACAGTTATATATATTAATTTTTTTAAAATAATAATCATCAGCTTGATCTGACCACTAGTGCAGATTAGAGGGAAGGTAAAGTGTGAAAGCACTGCAGGAACGGCCTAAGCCAGTATTGCTCCTGCTGTCTGTGTGTCCTCAGCCACAGACTCTTGAAAATCCAAAACATATATATGAGCTACTCATGGGTGGTATCTAAACAGTTACAAGTATCACAAACAATCTTAAATTTAATATCTTCCACATTTTAACCTGAATTATTTTGAGAATCTGCACAAATATTAAACACCTTTTCTCTAAACCCTGCCTGAAACACACCACATTTAATGGTTAAGTTATTGTATTTTTCAGTAATAGGAGGGGTGAAAGCTAGGGAATCTGGCTCACATTTTAGTAGCAGCAACTACAGGTCTGCTTCAGAAGTTTGCTGCGCTTGAAGTGTATGCCCAAACAAAAAGAAAACATGACTACAGTTGTTAAATTTTGTAGTAATAATGGGCTAGTCAGGAAATCATATTTTCTTTCTAGTAGAATTAGGGGAATCTCTTTTGCTGACAGGTTCCTTTATTATAAGAGGTTAAGCAATTTAAAGCTTTGTTACTTAAAGAGTTCATTTAAGATAAATACAGGAAAGAATTATATAATAAGTAGATGATTTTTTTTTCACCCATGTAATTTTGCTAACTACAGCTATACTTTTAATTTTGCTGATTTTCAGATGGACCTTAAAGAATCTATGCAGTATTTTTCACAAACAGTTATTGAGCTTCTTAGAGCAAGTCCCACTGTGAGAGAAAACATTGTATATCTGGAATGAGTCTGTTGGAGTTAGGGGAGTCATCAGTTTCCATGGAATCTTGCCAGGGTGCAACTGAACTCATTTTGGTTCAGCCTTCCATGACCATAATCACATGTAATCTCTACTTTATAACTTCATATTTCCAGACCCTCCAAATCAAATTAATTTTAGTAAGCTGATATAACTGGCAAACCTAGGTATTGAAAAAATAAGATGTGCTGTCTCTAAAACTTTGGGTGAACTCAAGAGTATTCTCCAGATACAAAGTTTCTTCCTACCTTTCTCTTAAAGGTTGACACACCATGTTTGCAAGTTGTATAATATCTCATGCAGGTACTTTCTAAACAAGATTCACATTCATCCCATAGATTTTTCAAAGATACTTGACATTGTCTTTCCTCTTCTTCCAGTCTTGCCTTTACTTCATCCATAAGTTGTAAGGCTTGCTAAAGAAAAAGATTCAGTTGAGGGCAATTTTCAGATCAGTATTCTAAGTACTTTCCCCAGTGTAGATCATTCATTTTGGCTACTTATGTCTCCTTGTTTTGCTAATCCCTAATCACTTGGGTAGGTTGCCTTCTCAGCTGCAGTCACATATGGAGGGAACTGAAAATTGAAAACCTTTTCCTTATAGGATTTTTCTGATGTTGTTGTCTCAGGGGGCACAGCCTACAGAAACAAATGAATCTCTACAGTCTACCAGGATTTTTGATGTGAAGAAAAAACTCACACATCATTCTGTGTAAGAATTCAGCCTCCCACATGGTCATGTGTTCAACTTGTGTTATTTTTTCTCCATATCATCTGAGCAGCATTCATCTGTCCCACAAATAGTCCTTTTCTGTTGCTTTTCTCTACTTTGAAGGGATTGATATTTCACAAGGGTAGGTCCTTGCCAGAAAGTCTTTCTAATGCAGAAATATATAAAAGTATAGCATCTCTGCCGTTTGTGAGTGTAGTAATTAAAAGGCTGTAGTAAGGGGATTTTTCCTGCTCTTGTGGAAGTGTGAGCACTCCTTCCATACTGAAGGGCAACAAGATGCATTTTACAATGCTGCTTCTATTTACTTCATCAGTTAGGGCACAAAGCTGAGCAGATCAGAAGCAGCATTTTTGGAACAGACTTGACAATGGAAAGAGAAAAGTTCTTTCTGTTAAAGTAGATTGCACATCATTGATTTCTCTCTCCAATGGCAACATATTTTAATAGTTTTGTTTTCCGAACAATGTTCCAAGTTATCTTTAAGCATATATATATATATATATATATATATATATATATACACACAGAGAGAAACCTTTTAAATGGTGGGGCTTATTCCTTTTTGTCAGCATTCCAATTGGGAAAAGACCCACACAAAAGAAAACTTCTGTCAGAATGTGCTTGGTGGAGACTGTAACTGCAGTTTTCATAATCTATGTTTAGTTATTTTCTGATCTTTTTAATACATTTATTCAGTGTTTTATGAACTCTTACTGTGGATCTAAGTCCTGTGTAAATGAAATCATCCAGTAAGATCTAACAAGAGTGTTGATTGTGGGAGTGCAGTGGTGTTCCTTAAGATGTTAGAAAGCTATCAAGTACTTTTTGGCTTGCTAATACCAATAGTTTAAACTAACTACCAGATGTTGGGCCAGGAGGGACTTTTCCTTCAACTTCATTGAAACAAAATTAGAATATTTGTATTTTTAAAAATATACAGTAAACCTCTGTTTCTTCAGATCATCTGAGCACATGGCTCTGAGCTTAGGCATTGCACTAAAACATTGGAAATTTCCTTGATTCGCTGTACTTTCTTTAGAGCACATTATCATTTGTGGCTTTGATATTCTCTTTCAGGTCTGAAGCAAAAACAAAGCAAGCTGGAAAACATCTTGTGGCCCCAGGAGTATAGAGACATGGGGGGCAGAGCTGCTGGACCTTCTGCACGAAACACTGTTCTGCAGTGGTCTGCAGTTGCCTGCTCAGTGTGAATTCAGTGAAGCAGGGGTTTTTAGAAACAAGAAGCATGTGCAATTTTCCTCTGCTAATGAGACAAAGGGGCAGAAGCAGATTTTCTCTCAATCCCGTGACTGCGTGAAAAGATGTACACTACTTGTTCTGTACATACAATTTAGTTTACATTCTTCCCAGAATAAACAGAAAAACCCCACAGGTGCATTTATGTTACCTGTTTTTCTTCACTGCTCTTCTTCAAGGTTTTCATCAGATCTATGTGCTTATCTTCATTTCTTTCCATCATAATTTTCATCTGCTTAATACCAATCAAAGCTTTCTTTACCTCTTCATCTACATACTTCTCTCCAACTTCAGATAATTCTAAAAAAAGCCAAATTATACAGTGACTTAATCAGATTTTAACACTATTGCAAATTGTCATGCACTGGTGATGAAGGAGAATGAAATAGCTCCATGTTTCCCTACAGTGGCAGAGCCAAATCTGAGACAGCGAATGCTGGATAATACTGAGACAAGACAATTTCCATCAGATAAGAATCTGGTCCAGAGCTTTTGCAAGCATCAGCTGTATGTAAAATAAATATTCAACTGTCCCACTGCTGAATACTGAATCCCAGAACAATTGAGGCTGGTACCTTTGGGGATCATTGAGTCTGCCCCCACCCCCACTCGAAGCAGGGTCAACCACATCAGGTTGCACAGGACATCATCCTAGGTTTTGGATATCTCCAAGGATTACTCATCAGTTTTCTAATGACATAACCTTTATATTTATCTTTGATCTGGTAGAAGCCTGTGACAGCTTCCCTCTACATTTTAAAAATGTAGATTACAAGGGCTTTCAACCTGTTTTCATAAAAATTCAATTTCTAGACTTCCTGTGAAGTAATGACCATAGAGTTTTGGTGAAAACCTGGGCTGGCCCATGCATTGCACCTTGAAGCTCTGCATGATTGCCTATCCTTTATCTGTATTTGTTTTCTTTGTGGAAATACCCTGACTGTCATTGGAACTATAGAAAACAAGTAAAATCGTATCACCTTAAGACTGCTAAAAACACATCCATCACTTCTTCTTTTATATCTTTCTTCCTCCTCCCTAACTTTTTATTTGTTTATTATAGAAATCTTGTCAACATAGACTGAAGCACATGATTGTTTAATGGCTAATCCTCTTTCTATCCACAAAATAAGGCCGTACTTAGAGGTGTGTATGTGTGCAGAATAGCTGCTATTTTCTAAATTAAGTAATTTTATTTCAGTTTCTAAACACCACCTTTTTCAGTGAAGTAGAGGAAATATTTCCAAAGACTATTTGAACAAACAAAATAGTTCAAAATCTGTTGAATAGAATTTTGAGTTTAATTTATATTTTGATGATCTACAAGGAACCAAAAAACCTATAAAAATCCTGTAAATACTTTCGTTTTCAGCAGGTGATGCTTGTCTGTTAATCCCTTTACTTTTTCATCCTGCTTGTTTGTATCTTCCTATTTTCTGTGTGTGTGTGTGAGTGTGTGTGTGTGTGTAGACATGCAATCAGCTTTATTATGGTTTCTAAGCTCCAACACATGCAAGTGGAACTTGTTGAAGTGGAAGTGAAAATGCACTTCCCACCTGGAGACCTGGGCCCAGGGGCTTCCAGGACACCCTGGCAGGAAAGGCATACATACGCTTGAGGTTGTCCCGGAGATTCATTTCCTCCTGCCTCGTCGGTGCGCACTGATGGCCCTTCAGACACAGCACATGCATTATAAATATCCAAGAGGACCTCATGTTCTTTCTGTTTAAGAAAAACAGTTGGGTGCTCTTACATGCAAACACTGTCAGGAAGCTCAGATGTCTAGGTAGACTAAATAAATATTAATACTAACTATAATACTAAGTATCTAGAAGATCCCATTATTTTTGACTTTAACTATGGTTTCTGAGATGAATAGCATGCACCTAAATGCTGCTCTCAGTGAAAATACATGAGTAAGAAGCTTGACCTCATGTGTAATTATCTATTTAGATTAATTAGATGAATTCCACTGAGTTTGCACACTGATTAACAGAATCAGGACATGTATATATAAAATCAAAAGCTTATGCTGCTCTGTCTGTCCCTTTTCTACTTTGTGAAACGTACTAATTACTGATCTCGTATTGTGTCCTTAGTTCATATTCTAAATACATCCATGCTAAATACTATGCCAGTTTTAATGAGGAGAGTTTCTGGAATGCTGTTCCCTTTCTTATGTCCAAATGTGCAATTCCTTTCAGTGTCCTTCAGAATAAGACTTAATATAAAAGACGCAACAATAGGTGTGCCAAGAAATCAGCAATTAGAACAGTTTTGTAAACAAACAGATCAGCAAATGAAATAAATCACTACAAAATAAGGGAAAGAAATGCCATTTATTTTATTTCCTCCCTAAGAGCAAGGCAAAAAGTTTATTTTTCAGAACCGTGCAACTGCACTTTATGGTTCTTATCTGATTAAGTGAACACAATATTCAGGTGCCTTGTAGTTAGCCAGTATAGCCTTCTTGGAGATGCAATTGTCAGCCACAAGAGCACATGTAAATTAAAAACCTGGATTTGTTTATAGCCTGGATTTACTTCTATAGTTACTTGCATATTGTACCTTTACATTTACAGCAAAAGAGCAATTAACTTTGCAAAGAAATGCAAGCACACAACCAAAGATAATTAAAAAAAGCCAAGTATATTTACCATTAATATTTTGTACGTCTTCTGCAAAATTGCTCCCTGCGTCAGGAAGGGGCTGGGCTGTGTTCTGATTTAATTTCTGGGAGTGTCAGGGATTTTGCCATGTTCTACTTATCTGATGAGAAGGTACTTAATCCTATTAACGGGACGTTTAGTCATTAGGCTGGAGGATTTTGCATGGATGTGACTTCATGCTCATTTCTGTGGGCAAAACCACCAGGGGGAGTGTTGAGCAGAATTGCCTGATTTATTGCAATTTGGAACTGCTACTTTTCTGTAGTCAGTAGCCTTTTGTTATGTTAGGTCTTCCATCGTCTTACTTTTTACTTTAGGAGACACCTGCAGCTTATGGTATTAGTGAAATTGATACCATTAGTTTGGCTAAAAATAGCTTTCAACTTTTAATCTCTTCAGCATAGTTTTAGCTTTCTATAAAAACCACTGCATTATATAAGGGCCTTCTTTGTACACCTTCTGAAGGTACAGGAGTTGAAAAAAATCAGGAGCCCCAGATGCAGGCTGGAATGAGATAAGCAATTTTTGGCATTTTGTACATCATTGTACTTGCCAATGTTTTGGGCATTTGTCCACTTAATGCTATTTCCTTCGGTTTCTCCATGTCTGTGAAATGTGTGTGAGATCTCTCTTGTACGAAGTTTTGGATACTTTGAAATGGATATTTAAATACTGACAGGTGCTTGATATAAATTATGGATAGGTATTGTTAGCAAATCATATCCCACCTTGTGATATTCAGCAGTATTACTCCCTTGTAGTCAAAGAGGAGACGGGGAGAGTGGCTGTCTGTAGCCCACAGTCTGTAACAGCATCTTTAAGACATTCTATTCTATTTTGTTTACCTAATTATTCATCAAAAAAACAATCAATGAATGGATGGCTAAGATTAAGCATGATTAATGCTGCTTAGGCAAGGGTATTGACAGATTTAGTTTTAAACACATTATCAGAAAGAGTGAAGAATCTATTAGCTCTAATGGGAACTGCAAACCCCCAATTTGCATTAAAAATTAAGATAACTCCACACTTTTTTTCTGAAAATGATGGATGGAATGGAATGTATAATTTGTTGTAATCTATGTGAGTTGCCATCTCTCATTGAGTTGCTGCTTACTCCTTGACCAAGACTCATCACTACCCAAGATATTTCAATTTCTCTTCTGTGGAAATACCAAGCAGGCATCCTTGCACACCTTGCAATCCCCTGGCCAGACTGTTTGTTAAGGATCCGTGGGTCTTAGGCTGAAGCAGAAGGGGCAGTCTCTCTCTCCCCCTCTGAACCTCACACTTGGCTCAGGAGAGAGTGAAAATGGAAAATACATTTGCACAAAGGAAGACAATTTATTACAGATGCCTGTGGAACATGTGGTATTAGCCTACAAGTGTAATGAATCCTAAGACTTTAATCTTTCATGCAAGGGTTTGTCCACTCATTTTTGACATTTCTCTTTGCTAATACTAATTTACTAGCAGCATTCACTTGCTGGTCTTTCTGAATCTGACGCTGTATGGAGAAAGCTTTACTCAATCTAGAGTAAAAAAGGTGGTTTCAGCACATCACTTAAAGTCACAGGAGCTTGTGAGAAAGCAGGCGCCCCCAGCCCTGTGGGGAGGGAGAACAGCACTCTTGCCCCAGGGGGAAGAGGCTGGAGAATGCCTCTGGCACAGATCCCATCACTTTCTTTCAGAATTGGCTGCTTTCTGAAGCTCTCTTTGGGAGTCTCTTGTCGAGCACATACTTGCACCTTGCAAAGCCAGTCCTTAAGCTGATGCTGAGACACAGAGTCCTGATGTGTGTTGAGCTCCTGTTGTCAATTCAGTTGATTTTGAACATTCCAAAATGTCTTGCATCATCTTAGATATTACTCCTCATTCTTTATTATAACCATTATGTAACCACATGGAAATAAACACTATTGTATGTATCTATTTCTATCTACAAAAACACAAAATCCTAGTTCTTTGCTCTGATGTTATTTCATATATATCTAAAGGCTGAAAGAGGAGGTGTAAGGAACCCAAGCACAAAATTGATAGGGCTAGTATGTCTGTTAAATTTAATCTTGGGCTTAAACTTAACCTCAGAAGTGCACTTAAGAACCCAACACGCTGTTCCTGAAAGGCAGCTGTTAATCGTGCTTACTCTGAACAGCTTTTCTTCTCTCATTTCTGTTTTGAATTTAATTAAACAAAAATCTCATCAATAATACCTTCAGGTTTCATGTGAAATATCCACTCTCTTTTATTTTAACCTTCCAAATGTCATTTACAGTGACCTATTATGGAGATCTTCAGTTTTCATCTCAGCTGCTATGTTCAACAGTTTCCTCTTATTATTTTATTTTATTCTGAATTTGAGTGCTTTGGTAAGCTATGCTATAGCATGTCATGTCATGACATTGTGCTGACACTTTCAATTTTCCCCACTCTTATACAAGCATATGATTCAATGCTTTTTGATGCTGTTGAAATTAATAAGGTACTCTTCTAATATTAAGTCATTCTAGAGACAGTCTGAAGAAGCTTTTGGGAGCTAATTGTAGAAAGTATCTTTTTCCCTACCCCAATTTCCTACCCCTGTTATTCCACTGCTACTCTATTTTAATTGAAATAATATTTATCTATTGGAAAAAAAAATAGGAAAATAGCTTGAAAAGGAATTTCAGTCAAAATAGATTTTTTGCAAGATACTGATAAATTGAAAAGTAAATAATTGTAACAAGATACATTGTCATTGAGCTGGAACCAAGCTGAACTTGAGCAGCGAGAGTTGTAGCTGCTTTGAGGGTTTTTCCTAGGTCCTGTTGGATGACCTCCACAAATGTGTAACATTTTTTCACCATGTACTGTGACTTCTCCCTTTTTGTTGATCCATTCCACCTGGCAGGATTAAGCATCAAGAAATATGTTGAAATGGAATTTCCTGTGTTGTACATCAGCTATGGATTTTGTTCCAGTTAGATATTTACACAATAATTTTCTGTTTGTAGAAACAAACAGAAAATAGTTTCCTACTATGCTACACATTTCCTACACATTTCTTTCTGGGCTAGGCCAGGCATATAATGATCAGGCTGAAAATACCTGTACATATTTATAGACTCAATGAGTCATGGAAAGTGCTATATACTGACATTAAATCTCTTGGTATTTGTATGAAATAGTCCCTCGTTCTACGAAAACTTAATTAGCTTTATTTGTAAGCAGCTTTATTTGTAAGCACACTATTAGTTCTACTGCTTTCAATTGAAATGAAATCCTTGTGGGGGTTCATGGTATGATTACATGGCTAATCTAAAGCATGCACAAAGCTTTGCTAAAAGTTAGTATGGGTTTTAGGGGTATAGAATTGAACTTTTGTGCTGTAAAAGTTTGTTTTGTTTTGTTTTGTTGTTTTGTTTTAATCTTTCCCAGCGCTTCAGGAACCCCTGAGCGTCTCCTGCTTTCTCCTGTATTTCAAAGGCTCTTGAAGGCCCCCTGAAGTTCTGTATTCAGTCTTTGAGCTCTACCTGGTTACACGAAGAGAGAGGCATGCTCCTGAGGTGCTCTCAATCATGCTGGAAGGCCTCAGACAGAGGAGCTGAGGCAGCTTTAAGCTGAATAGCTGCAGTCAGTCTAAGTTACACATCTTGCAAAAATACCAGCTCAGGCCCCCAGTGTAGCACAGCTGTGTTAGCATGACAGGATCCCAAAGTTCACAAGCCCTGAAGCTCAGAGGCAGGCTGACACAATTACCCTGTCTGGAGGAGGGTCAGGCAGTGCCAGGTCAGGATTCTGCACTGTGCTCAGCACAAACATGAAACCAGCAGAAGGCAGAAATCAGCCTCTGAAACTTAGAGTATCACACTTAGATGTTAATGTGGCTTTAGCTGGAATTATTAAGCTATAGCTTTTGGGGTCAGCAAGGCAAACTTCACCTAGCATGCTTTAAAATGCATGAGCCTTTTCTGATTTCCTTTTGTTCACCTATCCATGGATGATAAGGATGCTTGGAAAATACATCTTCCCCTTTGCTGAAATTTGTTTTCCAAGCCCTTCAGAGCTCTGACACCAAGTCCTAAATACCAGTCCCAGCAGTAACATGACAACTGCTGTTCACAGGGCCATGCAAAGTTTTTTCCCACCTTATCCAGAGGCATTGCAGAGGGAACCTATGGTGATACAGAAGACTGTGTTTGTGAAGACAAAACTCTAACAAAAATTTAATTCACTTTAGGGAGTAACAAGTTTAAACCTTAGAGATGAATGAAAGACAAGATGAAGCTGAAACCTAAAAATCATGCAGTTGTCATCAGAATCTGTGCTTAGGATATCAGCTAACTATGAAACCTGGAGAAGCACTATTACTGACGTATTATCAGCAGGAGATATCCAAGTCAGTGCAAGGATAACAAAATGAGCTAGAAACAATTTATTAGAAAGCTATTAAGCAAACCTGCATAGTACAGTTACACAAACAGATTTCAGGAAGCATTTAATATTAAAATGCTGCAGTTTTGAATCAGATGTTTTTCAAGGGTTTAGTTTCAAGCTTCCCTAGGAACATTAAAACAAAAAAGTTTTATTGCATGCAGATATGTGATATATCAGCTTCCAGCCTGCAACAGAAATGAACAGGGTTCCTTCTGTGTATTCATCTGGTTTGCTTAAGCATGTCTTTGTCATTCAGCTTGTATCACCTAGTTAAAAGAGTGACTGATTATTGAAAACAACTCCAGAGTTTATGGAAATTGAGAGGACTGAGTTACCAGTTTGTGAGGTGCAGGACAGCTCCTGAAGACGGTAGCTGCCCTAACTTGCTGGAAAAGGATTGAAGGCACTCAGGACAGGGCCTTGATAATATTCAATGAAGAAACTGGAAATTGCTTTGTTGGGGAATAATCCTCTGCCTGGTAGCTTGGCCTCTTGTTTCTGCTGCATTTAAAGTGGACCATGCTCTAGTGCCTGTGGGACAGCAAGCCCAAAGAAGGCTGTCTGAGTGTAAAGCTTCTTCAATGTAGCTGATAATCGAACACACACAGAGACCCCTTGCTTGCAGTAGCACAGAGGTGGAGGAAGCAAAGCTGGAATGCTGTCTGAAGCTTACATTTTTTTCCATTTCAAATATTAAGGACAATTTCTAAGAAGACCCTTACTGCAATTACGATTTATGACTGCATGCTTCTAAGGGTTCTTGCTTAATTGCCGTTGCACATGTTTTTACAGCTGTCCCTTTATATAACTGGTACCCTGCCGCATGCATCTGCCTCAGTATTGAAAGCTTTGTAATGCACTGTGAAAAAAAAACAACAGTAGTTACAGAGACTTGAGAAATGGGAGGAGAATTTAAAAAAAAAAATTGAGTTCAGAGCAAATGAGAATTAGGAATGAATGAAAAAAGGCAGAAAGGAAAAGGAAGGTGAAATAGGAATACAAAGTACAGAATGTCCAGGGAGACACAGACAAGAACAATGTTTCCAGTTGGAAGTATATGAATTCATATCCATATCCTCTACCAAGAGCCAAATCATTATTGCAAACAAAAATAATGTAGGAAGCCCATGAAGATGCTCATGTGGCAGAGCAGGACAACTATACAACTCTTGAAATCTTTTCTTGTTCTTCATATTCCCTATGGCTCTGGTATGAAGCCATTCTGGGAAAGATGGGGGGATCTGCCAACACTCCAATACATTTTCAGATACTGTGAAATGCTAAACACTAAGAAAAGAATTGTGGAATTCACCAGTCCAGATTTGAGTGTGCACAGTGAGTGCACCTCAGCTAGCAGGAAGCAACCTGATCTATAGGTAGATGTCCCCTACCTGTGACAGGGAGGTTCAATTAGATGATTTTTTAGAGTCCCTTCCAACCCAAACCATTCTGTGATTCTATGATTCTGTGACATGTATGATGCAAGCCAAAATGGGAGACTTGGATATCCTGCTGAATATGGATTTGTGCAAAGTCTGTCATGCATGGAAGCTGGCAAGGTCTGATCATTCATACTTGCAGCACAACAAATATAGAAATTATTTCAAGTTGTAAAAAATCCAGTCTGACACTTTCTAGCACAACTTGCAGTCAGCTGACATGGCAGCTACCACATTTAAATCATCACCTTTTTAAAAACTTAAATCAAAGTGTTAAACTCATAAAAGATGAAGGCAAACTCCTACAGAGCACAATAATATACTTGGCATTAGGCTCTTAACACTTCAAAGTCATGCTAGGTTTTATTTAAGTTTTGGGTCAGCTACATTATAGTGTCCAGCACAGTGTCACACATCCTACTTTGTGGACAGTGGTTTGTAGGGATTCCTTGTTCCTTATTCCCTATGTTTTTATTTGGTTCCTGCAGACAAAGTATGTTTTAAAAAATCCTAGAAGATAGGCTCATTGTGAATATTTTGCACAATGAACAAAATGCTCTCTCCAAATGAAGAAATCCATGAAATTTCACCTGCTGGAAGGATATTTGGAGTATGCAAATTTGGAGTGTTGAGGTAGTACTGTATTTTCAGGAGTTACTGTATATTTTCAGCACCTTCTAGAAGGATTTGGCTCTCCATCTGGTCAACAGACCAGATATAGAAATCTTCAGGAAATAATTGAAACCATGAGCTGGGCAATACTTAACTTCCAAGCCTGACTGATCTGAAATGACTGCTTCACATTGTTTGCAAAAGCAGCCAGAACCCCTGGTCACATATATGTAGGGCACAAAAATGGTCAGTGACTAATACTAAAAATTCATCAATATTGCAGATGCATTTGGAACACCTCAGGTGCTAGAAAACTTTCAAATGTCCATGATACAGGCACAATTATGTTACAAATATTATTCAGAAATATTTTGCTATTAGTACTGGGGGGCAATATCACATTATGCATTTCCATACCTGAACTCAGGAAGTAATGAACTTTCATTTCAGCCTTTGCCCTTGTGCCTCCAATATTGTATCTCATATCCCAAGAGCAGATGGTTGAAGGCCTGTTCCTCTGCCTGGGTCTTACATATATAACTGCACACATAGACACATTTATATATTAAAACGGTAGACAGCAGGTTGGATAGTTAGCTGATATAAATAAGCAAAGCTCCCTTGTCTCTGCAGACAGCTCTGATTCATACCAGCTGAAGACCAGTGCATTTTCACTAGGTCTGGATTCAGTAAACCACACACACACAGAGTGCAAAGCAGCCTATTGTTTGAAGGAAACCTTTCTTGTTTAGGGCACTGCTGAACAAATAAACTAGGCAGCAGAGGGAATTAGCAGGAATGAAGAGCATTAGATCCTCAGAGAAAATAACATCAAAAAAAGCCCTTGGTATCCATCAGTCAGAATTCCTTCAGTGCTAGACAAAAGCTGCTATGGAAATTGCTGTGTTGTAACCTATGTGATCCCATACTGAATAATTTACTTGAAACACTGCGCTTCCAACACTGTGCAGATCAAGTATCATGAGCAAGGAAAGTAAGTGAAGGAGAAATGAGAAAGAACTTAAATACTATTCAAGCAAAGCACTTAACCATGCATTTAACTTTTAACCTGAGAGCAGTCCCATAGAAGTCAATGGGATTACTTACGTGCTTAAGTAAATCAAGCGATTAAATGATCCAGTGGACCAGGATTTTAAAAATCTGCATGGCTGTTACTTAAAAATGGATACAGTACAAGAGAGGAAGGAAAGGAAAAAAAAATCTCTTTTCCATCCTCAGTTTCAAGTGTACTGACAAAGGCATGATAAGATCTAGCACTATGAAGTTAGAGTTGGAAAAATCCAGCCTTGAAATAAGACATTTCCTTGTAGCTGTGAGGAAAATATTGAGACAGCTTATGAGAAGAGAGTGGATTTACCATCACACAGGGTTTTTATGATGGCGTTAAGCATATTAAAAAGAAAAAGGGGATTAATCCAGATTCTGAGAGTAAACTCAAGGAGTTAAAAAAAATAAAATTGGGAAGTTCCTGGAGAAGAGACACCTCCACCAGTTTATTGCAGCATACTGGTCCACATTCAACCTTCAGCTCAAAAGATTCCTAAACCACTGATTATGAGACAAATGATTTTATATAACCCTGCTTTTTTTTTTTTTATTTCTTGTAAGCATCTGCTCCTTTTGGAAGTACTACTTGGCTGGACATACTTCTGATTTAACATAGTGCAACCACATTTCTTTTCAATACTGTACTATACAAACACACACATCATGAGGTAATTAAGCTGGCTGGTATTTGCAATCTTTTCTGGCCCTAAAGTATGATAGCCTGACTTGTGCTTACCCCCTTTGTTCATGAGTTTGATAGGAAACACCATTGATTAAATTTTCTGGCACTGTTTGACAATCCTGAGCTTCCTTCAGGATCTGGTAAGGAAGTGAGTACTGCTCTGCACTGTGACTCAGTGGCTGTCAATGGAGCTGGAGTCATCTGGGAGCTTCTCTCCTGAGCAAGTCCCAGCAGCCAGGGTGCCACACTGTGACAGAGGGACCTCCATTTCTCCTCTCCATGGCACACACTTTCTAAACTCCTAAGGCAAAAAAAAATGTTATTTCAGTACTGTCATATCTGGATAAAACTTGCATATCCTGGGGTTAACTAGAGACCAAACCAGATGACCTCACTCAGTTTTTTCTGGCTTATAATGCTGTAAACTCTTGTCCTGGGCTAGAGCCCATCAAAGCCCATCTGAGGCCCTGAAAATACTTGTATTGACTTCACTCTGCATGAACAAAACTTCAGCTCAATGTACAGACTATGCCTGAGTCAATGGGGGTCCAAAAAGAATGTGGCTCAGCTTGCAGTAAATACATACACCTAAATGACCACAAGCAGAGTTATTCAGAAAGGACTAGTAACAGCATCCTCACGGAAATGTAATGTGTGAAAGCTCAATTAACTATAGAAATCAGCAGGAGATGTTCTTCTCAGCTTTCTGTATGAAAGGTCTAATGAAGTTAAAAGTATTTATGGTTACTTATGGGGGAAAAAGTTAGGATGGGCTATAGGACCCTACAGGATTCAGCCGCTGGAGAAAAGCTGTTCCACCAGAGTTTGTCCATTCCCAAAACTAAGCCAGCATCAGCCCACATAATATAAAGGGTTCTAAATGAGAAAAGACTCATGCTTTAGGCCAGAAGCACATCGGGTATAGCCCTAAGGATCTAGTTCATAGCAGTAATATTTTTCTGCAGTTTTAAGCCAGAGCTTCTGCATGTTTCAATATGAAGGCTCTTAGCTTTAGACCTAAGACATGGCAAAGTGCTGGGAGTAATTAACTGTGCACTTTTACCCTAAATACCAAAGTTTGATATGCTATGTCTCTCATGGCAGAGAGGTGATCCCAGTTTAATTGTTGGGCTTTTTGTTAAACACTGAGCTGTGACTTTCCTGTTCTTCTTTATGCAGTGTTATAGAGCCATTGAGAGATAAATGCATCTTTGCAAATAAATGGAAGTCATCATTGTCTTAAGAGAGGTGTTCATAAAGCAGTTATGTGTGTGTCATTAAAATAACCCCATATATAAAATAGGATATTTAGGCACGTTAGTTGGGAAATAAGGAATGTTTCGCTTTGTACAAGTTTCAGTAACACACCTCTTCAGCTTGACATTATTATTATCTCTATGTGTAGTCAGAGTGAGGGAGATTTGCATATGGTGGGTTTGTGTCTTTGTGGGTAGATTTGCCTTCTACACCTTCCATCTGTGGAATATAAAAGCTCAGGACTTTATGAGGCACAGGTAACTTGAGACATAACCCTGTTCTACTTGGCAATTCAAAATTCCCACGAGACCAAAACTTTTAAACAGTATAAAGATTAGGGTCTGTTTTCTCAAAGTGGGTATATTAAATTAGGGAGGTAGATGGTTAGCCAGGCATGATAACAAAGACCCCTTGCAGAGCACAAGTGAGAGCCCAAGGTCTGGCTCAGCCTCAAGCACTGTCAAGCAGAGGAGACTACATTCCTGGACACTGGGTGTGATAGAGAAGCGTTAGAAAACATGAAGCACTAATTATGTACATGTGAGCAAAAAATGTGGTAGCTGGTCAGATAGCAGGACTCTGTGTTTGAGAGAGATGCTTAACCTGGAGAATGTACTTGTGGCTGATAAAATAGCCTGTTTTTGTAAGACAGGGATTTTTTTTCCTCTGCTTGTTGGTGAGTTGTGCTTTGTTTGCATTTCAATTATATTATTTGTAATTGTTGCATTTTCCTGAAAAGTTGTAACTGGCACACACAGTTGAAAACCAGTTTTCATCTATGCAAGAGGCATGCACTTAAGACAATGAAAGTGATGTGTTTGCTTGTTAATAAAGATTAGCTGTCACAGAAAATTATCTTGGCAAAAAAAAATCCAGTGAAGGCTGTCTTTGCTATATGATGTATTTTAGAAATGTCTTAGGATTCTCTAAACTGCAAAAATGCTGCCTGTCATTTCATAACATTCTGGGGAAAGACAGCTGAATACCACTCTTAATTGTGAAATGATAGGCAGTTTCTTGCATTTGGAGGAATGTAAAATATTTCCATTATCATTTCTTGATTTTCTTCTTATCCCTGCCTCCTCTGTCTCTCCTTTCCCCCTCACCACTTGAAGTTATGCTTGGGAAGGGAGAGACATTTATCAGGAATAAACAAACTTTCCCATGGAGTTTCATAGAAAATAGATCTTGATTAGAGGACAGGGGGAACAGGCTTTTTCAAGAACAGGCTTAGCAGGGGAAATCGAGCATTTGATACAGGAGTGTGGAGAGAAATGCTGGGCCATTGCCATAGGGGCTGACAGCTGAGGAGAGAGCAGAACAGTATGGGGTAGCACAAAGAGGTCAAAATAACAAAAAAATAGCCTAAATATAATATCTTGGCACTGTTGGACTGGAATAGAGTCCAAAGGGCAAGTTTGGTGTTTGAAGGCAGAGACTGGACATAAGACCTGAAGTACTTCCTGGGCAAGAGCACCGCACTGAGAGAGAGAGATGGATGCATGCCCATCAGCTCACATACCATAACCCCAGAGACACAAGTTTGGTCATGAGCTAATAGCTTCCACTTGGTGATCCCACGAGGCACTGCAGCACCCACACTGCCTGTTATAAATCCCCTGGGAAGAAGCAGGGTACCCAAGAAAGATGTTTAGCACATGGGAGACCTGACTTCCACGTATCTCAATACCACATCCTTCCTGATTGTCTTCTTTGCTCAGATGCTGAGTTTCCTATGGAGACAGTCAGTTTCAGGGAGGCATCTCAATTATGTAAATCAGCAAATCACAGCTGTTTCTCAATCCAGATGTTAGAAACTGCCTCCAACAAGCTTCTCCCAGGAGCTGAGTTGCCTGTGGGTAATTGCACAGACATCTCCTCCTCTGCCCTTCTCTCTGTACTACCAGACCTGGAAGCTGGTCAGTGCTACCCCCTGTTCCTCTGTGCCATCCCACAGGGCTGGTTGCTTTTACAAGCCAGGACAAGTAAGATTCAGTTTGACAGTTCAGAGCAGTGGCTGAAAGAGAGCTGGATCATTAAGGAGCTGTGTGTCTTTCAGGCTCCTAAGTAATGATTTCATTGCAGACAAGGATGCTTGGGCAATGTGTAAGTTACCAGAGCTGTCTTCACTTCCAGTTTCTGGGTCCAGACTGTGCTCTGTTTCCAGATTGATGTTAGGCACTGATGTGCATCAGCCAGCCACCTCCCCTGTCCACCCAACCCTGACATGCCTGCACAACCTACACAGCCTACACAGCCAAGCTCTGAGGATCCATTAATAGGTGCAACCTCAAACACACATGGGGAAGCACGACTTGATGTATCTTTCACTAATTGGGTGATGAGACCAAGAGAGATGAAGAACAGCTGTAGAAGCCGTACAGGAACTCATCTGCAGCTTTTTAAGAGCCGTAGCTCCAGGGGAACTGTTGTTCTGCCAGCCCCTGTTATGCATTACCAAATAAAAGGGCTCCTGTCCTCTCCTGCCTCAGTGACATTCCTCCATTAAGGGCTTAATTGTCTCCTTAGCTGTCACTGTCTGAGGGAGGGGGATATGGCAGAGTAAGAGTCATAGGGAAACTGGTGGAAAACAGAGTATCTAGCCAGTACATTTAATTCAGTAAGTAAATTCAGTAGGGTTGGGCTTCTTAAATGTCTTCTGTGCATTTGACCTGGGCTAACATTTAAAACTTTAAGTTTCTTCAAGATCAATTTAATTGAATTTACTATCTAGAATTTAATTAAGTTTACTATCGTATAATTTCCTGGTAGTAATGCAGCTCCTTCCATTAAATTGCATTTTTAAGACCAAATAACACCCATCCTTTTACCTATAAATGTATAAAATAATATTTCTCGCTCACTTGAGCAAGAATTTGTTGCTGGATTGTTGCTGGATGTCTCCTGTTATTAAATGCGTTGAATATTTTCACTACATCTGAGGAAACAAACCAGACAGGGATCACCTGCTTTTCAAAGTATACTTTAAAGTGTTTATTTTGCACCTTTGAACTATTTATTTATTTTCACTGCCATTACAGAAAAATATGGGTTTATATTTAATAAACATCAGTGAGAAGCTTTCTATGCTTGTTTAAACAGAAGTAAACTAGGAGACCTTGTCAAAACAAGTAGGTTAAGCTTGACTAATCAGCTGAACTCATTCTATTAATAGCCAAGGTGGCATCATTATTCCATTAAGTTTTGTCTGGAATATTGGGGGCAGGTACATATATCCATACAGAAGAATTAAATCAGATTAATCTTTCCGGAATGAAAATACAGTAACGGTCATTTATTCTCTATTTCTTCAGTCTGGGAAGGAGTATTGTGCCTGGTTAAAAAAAGTGAGGACCAATGAAATTGAGACTTTTTCAGAAAACTTCACTATGGATTGATTAGGAGGAGTTTGAAGTGATGTTGACATTCTCATGGAATATGGCCACAACTGTAGTTAAACTCTGTGCCAGTGGAGATATTATATGCAATCTGATGCAATTAAGATTACTGGGAAACACAGACACAATTTCAATTTATGTCAGTCCTATGGCAGAAGGATATAAAATTGCAAGAGAGGTAAAATCAGGTGCTACATTTTCAGGTTAACTAAATGCAAATTTGTCTGCCTCATGCAAACCATGATTGATGGGAACTCATACTTTGCCATTACTCTCCATTTCCTTCAGCCATAACAAGAGTCTCTTAATCTTACAGTGCCTTGTGTAAAGAAGCTAAGTCCACTTAAGGCATCCACTGACTGTATTTGCATATAATCTTCTTTTTTGTGATGGATTCCTCTCCAGCTCCAATGGATAAGGTGTTTGTCTCCCAAGAGGGAGTCAAAGTTTAGATATTTTTGCACATAGTTTCTCTAGGCGATAATCAGCAGTACTGAAAAATCCAGGCACTTATTCATGAAAACTTCCCTAGCAGAAGTTTCTGCCTCTGAGTTCTCCTAAGAAAATGTTTCCATCTCTGACTCTTTAGCCCAACAAGCAAAAATGCAACAAAATCTTTACCTAAGAGAAAAGGCCTGAGACTAATTTTAGGCATCGCTTTTAGCCACCAGCCAAGGCTACAAACTGCAGCTGAAAGCTGCTATCTGTATCCTGCTGGAACCATGCAGATAAGCAAGTAGGAGAACCATTCCCAAGGTCACAAGTATCTGGATTTTAGATAAGAGCTGTGTGAGCCACCCAGAATACAAGGGTCTAGGACAAAACCCTGTGTTTTAGCTTGCACACCTCTGAAATATTAACAATATCACTGAAACATTTTTCTCATGTTATGAATGTGGATGCAGTAAATGATCCCTATTTCCTCAACAACTGTCATAATACTGTGGAGCTATAGGTCACTCAGATCTCACTGTTTCAATGAAATCATTTAATAGAGCTGCCACAGTCCTTAGTTACCATCTCATGGCATATATACTTTCCTGCTGGTAGTATAATTATTTATTGAAATGGTTTCTTAGAGGTGTAAATGGCCATGTCTGGAGACCTGGAGGAAATCAAATCTGTCCCATAATTTATGGGAGTATAAATGAGAAAAAAAACCACATTACAATTCCCCATCTGCCTGAAATGTGTGTGTTAAAAGAGCTGCATGTGAAAGGGCGCGGTGGATTAATAAGATGCTCTCATGTAAGTAAGTAGCAGGAGCTCCCTACTTTTCTTATAGGTCATTGTGTTAACAAAGGGCTTACACTATTGAAATCACAGCTAATCTCTGTTCTTGCTACACATGACAAGGATTGTGGTGTCTGAGTCAGCCTTCAGTTTTCACATATGCAAACAGATTTAGGACCTTTAGTCGCTTGTGAAGTGCACACTCTGCCGTGTAGTTCAGAATGGAACAGCTTCCAAAGAGGTGATAATAATAAGTCCTGTTCTGTGACACAGCAGCATTAGAAAATAGTGGTTGTTTTAATTGTCTGATTGTGTCCAAAACCCAGTTTTTCTGAAGAGCGGAAGTGGGTTTGGAAATGAAAGATATGTACTTAATTTTGCTGATAGCTAGTGTCTTTATTCACTCCTTGTTGTAATTTTATATGGGGAAGTTCTCTTTGCAACCTTTCAGCTCAAGGAAGAGCTTCCTTCCTGTTCTAGCTTCAGAGCAAATACATGATATTTCTTTTTTTGTTTGGAGAAATGAGTATAGACACATTTCAACAGAAACTTCTTCAATGAAATGCTTTCACTTCTGCTCAGGGGAACCAATATGAGTTGTTGTCAGAATCTTCACATCCATAACCTCATCAGAAGCATCCTCTTCTGGCAATCCAGCAAACATTATCAAGGACTGAAATAACCATGGAAAGAGCTCTCTTATCCCTCATATATCTTGGTTTACACCTGTTGTCAGAGCAGGAAGCGATTTAGAGAATAAAGCCTTATGACCTACTTATTTCAACACTAGTCAATATTAAAGAGAAATGTAGAGCAACAGCTTTCCAAGTGCAAGCAACCAAGCAGTTGTATTCACTCTGTTATGTCCACTTAAGGCAGTTGCTCTTTGCACAAAAAAACCCCAAACAAACAAAGCTGTATACTTTAATCAATGTTTATATTGTTTGCTTGTGGTTAAAGAGCATTTGCTATCCTTGGTGTTTCAACTTACTGCAGAAATAGAAAAAGGATTTTTCATGTCATGGATAAAACAGAAAAAATGAATTTTGTCAACAACTCACAACATTTATTCATATCATGTGAAAAGTCCACTTAAGGGCGGACATTTACATATAGAAACAACAAGTCTATATCATTAGCACATAATTTTTCTATTTTTTACTTTGTAACTGGGTCCTCCAAGGTCTTGCTCTTCCATTTCTTATTCACTGTGTTCTAAGTAGCCAATAAACTGATGGTAGAATGAAAGAGATTTATTGCCAGACGGCTCCCATTTTGTGATTATACGAAAACCCTATTTGCATATGCAGCTGGGGGCACTTATATTAGGAACCCAGTTATGTGGCTGCTTTTTTCACTCCAGATTTTCCAAGATATCCCCAAAGCCTCTCCAATCAAAAGGTTTTTACAAATGTTTTCTATAAATCATCTTGCAATTTCACTGGCAGGATTATTCACCCCAAGAGCTGCAGCTAACCCCTCCATGCCAAAGGAAGTTGTGCTGGCCCTGTCTATAGGGCAAAGATGGGACTTCCCAGGGAGGAGGACTTCCCTGGGGAAGTCCTAGGGCTGGAAGAAGTGCTCATGGGATCTCCTACCTTTTCTATCCCTTACAGAATGCTTTGAGTCAAGGTGGCAGCATGATATTGAATGGCATTGGGCTGCAGTAGTGACATTACCCGCTGCTGAGAGATGTGCTGTGCTCCCACCCAGGAAGGAGCACTCTGTCTTGACATGGGGTGAAGAGTTTTGACCACATGGCAATATGCAGGTAAATCTGTCCCTCTTGCCTAGCTCTTTTGGTTTCTTTCACAAAACAGTGTGTTTTGCTCATCATCCTGTCTCTAAGTGCTTTTCTGCTGATGATAGCAAAGTGCAATGTCTTCATATTGCCAATCACAATAAGGTAGATGCTTTTAATTCCTTGAGAGCACTTGGAATATGGCGCATTATCTTGCATTTTAGTTTTATTTAATCCTACACCACCAAAACAACAAATCTGAGAAAGGACTAGAAAAATTTACCCCACCAGCAAGTGCCTATTCTAAGTAAAAGCCTCCTCCTATTTGATGATGTACCAAGCCTAAACTGGAGAAGAATAGAGACATTCACTGTATTCTCTAGTTTCTTCTTCAAGTAACCCAGAATATTTGCAGAGGTGAGGCCTGGTCTGCTTTGCCTGGAGTATTGGCTCTAATACAGCAATAACTGCTTAGTATACCCAGCTCATACTTAATTTTAGCTTCTTCCCAGTTAGTCAGGACAGGAAAATTGACATTGCCTAACATGCCAGCAATAAAGGTATTTCTACTCATTGTCACATTTTCCATAACTCCAAGACTAAAGCCACCTGTTTCACTGCTTTCCTCATCATATTTTCTGAATATGCTTTCTTTCTGTCTGTTTGGATCATGGAGGTAATAAATATTTTCTGAAAGCTTTTGGGCTGCTTTTCCAAAGGCTAGGATCTGCTTTTCCATCTTTTCAGTAAGTCTCATTAGTTAGAGCAACCTCTTAAAGAAGTCTCAGGGACTTTAATCCTAGTGCCTCTGTGACCAGTTGTACAAAAGGGATTATTTAGAGATGGAAAGCACCCGTTCTCCAGGCTCAGGCTTGTATTTCAATATACTGAGCAAATAACATTATTAGTTTAGTCTCTGGGGAATCTCCTGGTGGGGATTTCTTTGGGAATCATCTGAAACCATAGAGTTGCACAAAAGTAGCCCTGCTGTAAAAGGGCAGGTGTTTGAAGAGTGATGGCTCGCCTGCCGACAGTTAACCTGCTTTGCTAGGGGAGATAGTCCTTCTGCCCACTAAACCATCCTAGGTAAAATCAGAGGTGGTAAGTTCAGTCTGGTTTTGGATTATTTGGGTGGTATTTCCACTGAGGAAAGCAAACAGTCTGAAAAGCCTTGGGGAGAAAACTTGGCTTGCAGAGTATATCCTGTAGGAGCACCTGATCCCAGGCAGTGGCCTCCCAAAGAAACCTGAGATGCTGCTCTTTGGTTTGGTCACAAACTAAGTGGTGTTTTTCCTGGATATCTTCGCTCCTTTTTTTTTTTTTTTTTTTTTTTTTTTTTTTTTTTTTAATCCCTTCCCGAGAATTTTGTACTATTTTGCTAATTCCTTGTTATTCACCAAATTGTCAAAACTACTTGCTGTCTCTCAGTTTTTTGTTCTGTATGGAAGTGATGGAAGTGAGCAGGATGGCTTTGCTGCTCTCCCAAGCAGTACCTACAAAAGTAGCCACTGTGACGTCAAAAGAAACAGTAAATCTCTGCCATAACAAAAGAGAATCAAAGTGACTTACAAAGAAATGTTAAACCAGCATTTTTTTTTCCCAACACAACACATCTCACAGTATTGTAGAAAATTCCTTAAGCAACAGAAGTGGAAAGAGAAACAAAGTTTAACATTTCAGTGGCTTACTCAGCAAAGTTTTCTGAGGAAAACAGATCAGTTGAAATAGTAACCTTTGTTAGTTTTTCCATATACTTTATTCAAATAAAGATATGCGAGCTACATGTGTTCCTGTTTAATCCAAAGACTTCATTCTAAATGCCTTGGATGTACATTAACTTGGTATTTTTATTTATTAATTATTGGAAAGAGTGGTACACAAGGATAATGTTGAATGTGCTGTAAATCAGTGTAGTATTTAACTTGTAGAGATTTAATCAGAAAAGTTAGATTTGTAGAGGCAGGAAATATCTTTTATTAGGCTACCTGCCAGAGTGGGGGAAAAAGGACAGAAATCTAAAAGCTGTGCCCATATTTCTAATTAGGTCCTTCAGTCCAACAAAAAAATAGAACCCTTAAACCACAGCAACACCAGTGTGATGCTTCAAAAGATGAATCATTTGTGCTGACATGGCCACAAAAACCTCTGTAACCTCATCGTCCACACCTTCCATTCTGCCCTTATATAAAATATAGTTATCACACTGAGAGCTAATGATTTTGTTAGAAAAGGGGAGGCTGTATTTGATGCATTTCATAAGGGAAATGAGTTTAGGCAGATAAGAGTAGCCTGTCTCAGCCCACGGAGCAGGCAGGAGGATGGTGTGTGCAGGACAGCTGCAGTGTAACACAGACTTACGACCAGGAGCAAACTCTCCATTTCAAACCCTGAGCACTTGCAACAAAACAAAAATAAAGCCCAGCTCCGTGATCCTTGTTTGAGTATTGCTCAGGCTCATCAAAAGATGCAGGATTGAGTTTGAGTGACAAGTTTAGCCTCCTCTTAGGGCAAAGGTTTGAAATTCCTTTACCTAATGAGTAATTGTATCATACAGCGCCTGCTGAGCTGCTAATGGCAAATGAGAGACATTTTGGGACAGAAGGAAGCTAGGAGTCCTTTCTAATTAAGTGTGCCCCTTTCTGAGTCTCTAGATAAATTCTACAATAATTTTCAATCCATGCTTGCATGCTGCACCTTTTTCTTCTTTCCCTGTTTTTCCTGTGTGCTCTGTCCACTGCTCTGCAGGCAGAAAATTCCTCTTGAATTCCTTTTGTGTCTGGTCATTCCATAGATTAAATCAGAGCCCTTGGTTTAGTATAAGGAATGCATCCCTCACTGCTATCAACATGTGTCTGGACCCTTCCTATTACTATTTCCAATTTGAAGGTTCCTTTGGGTCCTTTGTTTTATCAAAAGTCCTGTTTCTTAAATCTTCTTGAACTATGATCTGTGAATTTCTGCATCATCTGGTTTATCACCAGTGTGCTGTTCAGGCCATGAAATACACAAAATGTCAAAAAACATGCTCAGTTCTGCTCTGGAGGTGTTCCCGCTTGTCTCATACTTGAACAGGATGTGTGCCAGGTTGTGCTGAGCCCAATAGCCATGGAATGGCTGAGGTGTTTTGCAGGGAGCCTCACCTCAGATTTGCTCTCTCTGGAGGTCACTCACCTCAGATTTGCACCCCATAGTCTCTATGCCCCTTTGTGAATCACCCCAATTCCTCTTTGTGTCTTCATGAACAGGCCATTCTGCCCCATGCCTTCCATCCCTCTCACATCCCACATGCTTCCACCACCGCAATATGGACACCCCCTCCAGCATGTCTCAGTGTCCCTAAATCTTTTGGGCAGCAGAAGTTGTGGCCGGCTGGGACGTGCCTGCATGCCAGCTGGCCAGGCTAATGTGCACGTGGGCATGGGTTGGATGGCCACTTCCAGACTGAGCAAAGGCTGGCCTCTGTCTGCATTCCCATCAGGAACAGATGCTCCTCTGGCTCTTGTTTTCCTGTGTGGACAAATGGTTCAATCAAATGTTTGGGAACTGAGCGACTTTGAGCCCTGTGTCTTTCTGCTAAATCTGATTGAAATGGGTGAATTGCAGGGCAAAGGTCTAAGAAAAGATGACACACTGGTCTTGAGAGCTGACACACAGATTCTTGTACAAACAGGCTGCAAAAGTCACGTAGGAATCGTTTTCTTAAGAAATAAGGCTAACAATGTAATAGCCTGGGTGGAGAATGATATCAGGGAAGCTGGATTTGGCTTCCTGATTCTGAGACTCAGCCTGTGCATTCCCATAAATAATGTTGCTGACAGGCAGTTTTAAATTGCACAACAAGTGGATCAGGGCAGGGCTATTCAGTGGAGTAGAGCAAAACACATCCCCTATTCTTTCTTGCTTTTCTGCTCCTTGCTGCCTGCTGCCTCCTTCTCCCCTTCCCCTGACATAAGCAAGTGTAAAGAAGAGACCTGCACTAGCAGGCTTCTCCTTTCCTGAAGGGAAAATAAGTCCTGATAGTTACTGTACCCCCAGATCTCCTCATGTGAAACAGAGCCAGCCTGTGTGAGTGGATCTCAGGCAGCAGTGTTAAGCCCCTCTCATCTACAGCCAGTGCTGGTGCTGGTCTGGGTCTGGTTCTTGTGTGTGGTTTGGTTCTGCTGCATGGATCTGGAATTTCATATGCTCAAGGTGGTAGGCAATGTCTACTTGCAAATGCTGAAGAACAGAGAATAAAGTAGTGGAGGCACAAACCATGTAAATGGGGAAGACCACAAAGGGAGGGAGTTTGCTTGTGAAGCAAAGTTCATAGCACATGGGCTCTTTGTAAAAAGCTTAACAGAAACTAGGAGATATTCTCTTAGGCCTTTGTTATATTCCATCTTCCTGAAACCTCCTTCATGATGTGAAATGAAGCTGCTTTGGCACTGGAATTTTGTCACTCTTCAGATATTCTAATTATCTGCCCTAACAGGAGCCTGGCTTCCTAGTTCACTGTTTCTTTTTCCTCCCTTGAGACTATTTCTGGCATGCATTTCCACATCATTATGCGAACACTGAGCACAAAAAATGTCTTTAATGTTTCAGCAAGACTGTACCTACCTTATCAAGTGAATACAAATATGTAGATCTGTAAGAAAATCTGCTGTCTTTTTCACTGACCCTTTTACCCTTCAGGATCAACTTGAAAAGCACTTTGTAACATACATGAAAAATTCTGGTTTCCACTCCCTTTTGTACTTGCTTACCTGACACACCTGATGTGAAGCATTTTTGTCTGGTACATTTATCTGCTCTCCTCCATTTGGAGCCACGTCTTCATTGATTGTGATGGATATAGAAAGGGAGGGAATGTGGTTCCTCACAGAATTCATCACTAAGAGGTAAATGAGAAATACTGAAGTTGTCTTGAAGTTAGATTTTTAAGTGTCAGGCAAATTTTGAAAAGACCAAGTAAAACTTATTGGGATATTGTAATCAAACTTGGGGGATTTCAAGGACTATTTTTAATTAAGCCGAAAAATGGTGGCAATGCCCAGACTATTGTTTATATATGGAGCCTCTCATACAACAAGTACAGACTCCTGACTCTGCAGAGAAAATTAAAGAATGATGGTGTGGGTAGATAAGCAGAGGCCCTCAGGGATTTGCAAGGTGGCCACAAAATAAAGAGGCCAGGGATGGTCTCAAAGAGGAGGCAGGAGAAGAAGGGCTGCTGTGGGGAGCAAGAGGACAGCAGAGCAGAGGCAGGCAGGGACAAAGGTCTCACCAGAGGAGTGTTGGCCCTGCCAAAACTGCTGCTCTGAAGCCTGTAGCCTGTGTGTCCTGAGCAGTGACCCAGGCAAAGGGGGCACCCAGGTCACTGTCATTTTCCCATGCAGATGTTCTGCCCCAGGAGCTCTTCATTTTCTGTCTGCTGCTCTCCTTAGCACTGTAAAAGAGCTCTCCATGTCTGCTTTGCCTTTGCTCTCCGTTGGGCTGTCCTAAATCAAAATCCAGCCCCTCAACGTGTGTGTAAAAGATGTCCAAACACCCATTTTTTAACTCCCAAGTGGGCTTTGCAGCTTCTCTGCTGTCCCTGCCCTTCTTTACAAGTATGTGCTGAACTACACTGTGTCCACAAAGACAAACATGCCAGTTTAGCAAAGAAGATAATTAAAATTATATTGAAAACATACACCAGGAAGAATGTCTGCTTAAAAGCTGCCTCCCTGCACTTAACTATAGGCTCTACCTTTTGTTTTCAGCTCAGGAATGAACAAACCACACAACTAGGATTTACAAGGAATACTTATTAAGAAAAAGCAATTTCATAGAAAAGTCTGAACTGCAAGATGCAAAATTACTAGTGGTGACATGAAGCAGGTTGGAGCTGCAAACTGAGTGTCCTTTCAGTAATTTCACTCCTGGCAGCTGCTACAGCTACAGCTGATTCTCTGTTCTGCCCTGCCCTGCCCAAGAGCTGTGTATGCATACACATTTGTCAAAGGAAGAAAAAAGAAGGATGGAAAATACTTTGTTCTTAATGGGAAAATATCCATCTCACAAGGTTTCAAATGGAGAGCTTTTTTCCATTTCACAGAATGAAAACCCTTTAAAACATAGATACTTGTAAAATAGCATCCCCCAAAAAACTTTGAAGAACAAATTAGCTGGTTCTGTGGCATCTCACCAGGCTGTGGAATTTATGAAAACCACATTCCTTGGATTCTAAAACACTGGCCATCCTGCTGCTCTTTCAAATAATGTTGATTTCGCTGACTAGTCTCTCTGAGGGCCAGCACAGTTGTCTAATTGTAAGTAAATAATCTCGGAACAAATCCATGTTTGACATACTGTCATACTAGCATTTACTGTTTTGCAAAAGGGATTTACTTCAAGGATATTGAAAAATTCCATTGGTGTTTAAGGGGAGTAGCAACTGTGACCCTTTATAAATTAAAATGCTTGACCCTGCTATATGATATAGAAGATCCAAAGTATTTCACAAGTTCAGGTCAGTGAAGGCAGAAGGCAAGCCCTGCTTCTGAAGGTATGTTCACACAAATATCCATGAGGACCATGAAGGTTTACAAGGCTGAGATATCTAAAGCTCAGGCTCTTAGGCTCAGGTGCAGCCCCCTCATACCTTCTTTTTGTATAAGGTTGATTATAAAGGTCTATCCTTACTGATCATGTTGCTAGGAAAGGACAGGTTGGCCACATTCAGAGCTGCTGTAAAGTGCTTGAGAGGGACACTGGTGCCACTGTGATGTCAAAGTTCAAGAGCCTCGTGAGTCCTGCGGACTACCTACAACCTGAGGCTGGGAAGTCCTAGCATCTTCCATATTCAAGGGGAGATGAAGGCATGAAATCTAGTCTGAAAGCCTGGAATGGTCAGCCTGAGTGTGGCCCACCATTGCTCTTCCAAGACCATTCCAGGGAGGCTGGGATAACACAGGGACTCGAGCACCAACTGCCCCACTGCTCTTGGATGCCATGCAATAGCCATGGTGGTGGCACTAACACAAGTGCCTGTAGAGGAGGGTTTTCTGAGATGTCACAATTCTCTTTCTCTGGCCGTAGGAGCCAGGACCCAGCAACCTGGCATACGAGCAAGCTCTGAAAATCTCATCATGATCTCGGACAATGACACTGCAGCAGCAACGTGGGCACAGCAGGCTGCATAGCCTGTGTTGCCTGGGAGCCCAGCCCTGCAGACCTCTGAACCTTACCCAGGAACTACGGACATCCAGGACAAGGCAGATGGTGAGGGGACTCTGAAGTACAGGATCACCCCCAAGAATTACATACCCAGACACATATATTGAATATTGACCAGAAATGGGGAGGATGCTGGACTGAATTTCCATCTTTCTTTCTTTGATTGAACATAAGAAGCTACATGGTGTGTTGGGGGGTTTTCTACCACCAGTATGAAGATACAGATCTATACCTCCCTTTGTGGAATTCTTTAAGAGCTGATATTTATGATGTCATCATTGTAATTGCTGTTTTCATTTGCATCAGCACTGCTTACTGTAGCTCTTGTTTAATATAACCAAGGAAAGAATGCATCCTTTTGTAGCAGAGCCACTGTAATATCACAGCCACTGTATAACCTGCTTGAAAAGGCATGCAGAACTCACTGCAAGTTCTAGTGATTCCAGAGTTACCCCAGCATGATACCCCATTAAATCTGTGAGCCTTATTGAGGCCCAAACCAAATTCTGAGCGTGATGCAGAATTCCCAAAGATGTGTGTTTTGGCTTGTTAGATGTAGGCTGATGTTTGAGGGTTTTTAAGAAGAACACTTTCCAGGTTCTCCCAGTCTGTCACAGTGCTGAAAGAACACTTTCCAGGTTGTCCCAGTCTGTCACAGTGCTGAATTCAATGTGCCTTGTACCATTGAGTGTTACAAGACAAAAAGGTGACAGATCAAAAACAATCAGGTTTTCGTATCATATTTTTACATAGCTGAATAGATTTTCTTTTTACTGTGTGTTTGGTGTACATGGAGTGAAGAGTTTTAGCCTGTGACATATTTTAGTTCTAACCCCTTTAATATTCCCATCATAATGAAGAGGCAAAACTGGCTTATTGTGAACAAATTTAATAGAAATATTCATAAGAAATAACAAAAATGTTCTGTGACTAATGAAAACATTCAAATTAACTATCCAGATGTCTAAAAGGTCCTGCTAATAACAAGTTTGTATTTGTCTAAAAAGTTAAACTGTTGAAGTACAGTCAGTCAGTGTGATGAAAGTGTACAAAATTTTGTTTAAATTCTTGGCTCCTACAGGGAAAACTGTCTCTTTAAATTTGTGTGCATCTGTTTCTATCTGAAACTAAAATCCAAAGAAACAGGAGCTGGAATAGTTTTTTGGTGTTGATTCAAGTGGTGCATGAGAATTCAGGTCAGTTTTCTTGCTGGATCAGTACCAATTTCATTATTTCCAGTCAAAGAAGTTATGATGCCTGTTCTTAAAATGTTCTTGAATGGGACTGCGTAAAAAACTCCAGTATGTCAAGCCAGTTCTTCTGGCCTCCTGTGCTGCTCTTGGAGAGATCACTCATAAATGCTGCTAACAAATTTGCCCTTTGTGACCTCATGCTGTGAAGTTGCCTCAATAATTAAAAGCGTTCCTATATCAAATAACAAAGCCCCTTTTTTGAGAGTGGAATGTGTAATGTTTGTAGATTTTCCTCTCCAGTAAGCTGTCAACATTTTCAAAGGAAAACAGGAAGATGTCTAGTGGGCAGATCACAAGGTAGGGAGCCAGGAGGTCTAGGTTTACTCCTGGCCTTGCCACCATCCCATTACATGATACACAGCTCCTCTCTGCTTCATTTTCATTATTTCCCACACAACAGCACTGTTCCTGATGGACTCTGGGCTCTGCTCTGGGTGCTGGGGACCATTGGGAAAGCTCTGGTAGCAGAAGATGTTCACAGCCATCCAGAACTCTTAGGCACATAGAGCAGTGTGAATTTTCAGAAAACATGGACTGCCTCTGAAAAAATACTGTACATTTTTTTGCCTCTCTGAAAAGTTCAGCAGCTTTGCAGGGAGTATTAACTGCTTTCCCATGAATACATGTACTGGCCACAAAGGTGCCATTATAATAGTTGTCATTTAATCCAATGTTTGTCTTAAGCAATAAATTTTCAGCAACAATCCAATAATATTTCCCTGGGATCCCAAATGGCTTCTTTTTTTTTTTTTTTCTTTTCTTCTTTTTGAGGCTGAATTAACAGTTACGTAATATAAGGAGGGTTGGTGTTTTTTTGCTTTTGCTTCATAAATGATTTTTTGTTAGGCACAGTGGAAAAAGAACACCATATAACAATTCAAAATGAAGCCATCTGGCTTTGTGTCCATCTAACAATGTTAACAAATATCCCACATCTAAAAGAAACATGAAGCACTATTTCTGTGCCGTGTTCATTTACTTTGCTTTGAAGGAGCATAACAAAAAGATGCATTTATTAAATGAAGTGCATTCATCTTCCTTTTTCTTTTCCATGGCATTTCATTATTTCTTTGCCTGTGTTTCAGTGATCTTGCCTCCATTGTGGTGCACCTTAAAGAGTCAGAAAAAAATTT
Organism: Cettia cetti; assembly: GCA_013401135.1. Lineage (NCBI taxonomy): Eukaryota > Metazoa > Chordata > Aves > Passeriformes > Sylviidae > Cettia > Cettia cetti. The sequence goes on along the minus strand of VZUI01006387.1, from coordinate 18,030 downwards.
TCAAAGCCATGATCTTGCTGTTCCACTTGGTGTGGGCTCCTACTTTGCAGCCCAGCAGAGGGCACGTTGTCCAGATGTGACTGCAGATAAACTATTCCACATGAAGGGAAAACAGAAGGCAACTGCAGTTATCACCATGACACAGCCCTTAAGTCATTTCAGAGTAACTCATTGGCTTGTCCCATACCCTAATGGGTTAATGCTTCCAGCATGTGATTGCATTGGATGATGCAAGATAAATATGAAAAATGAAAATATTAAAAATGTCTCCCTGCCTGCTGGCATTTTGATATTGCTTGTGGGAATAAAAAGAAAAGAGCAGAAGGGATTTCAAGCTTAGATTCATGCTACTAGGAAAGTCTTACTATTAGTCTACACCCAGTCTTCCTTTATGTGTGGTCTCCAAGACATCAGAAGGGAGACTGTGAAATGATTGCAAAAAAAATTTAAAAACACACACACGCACACATATTCCCACAGATGCAAACAAGCAAGCAGGCAAACCAGGAGAAAATAAAACTAAAAATATGAAACTAAATAAAAATCCTGTATGGAGTCTACCCTTGGTATTTGACTGTAGTGAAAACTACCTTGGCAAGGTGATCCTTGGATTTCTTTTTTTCTCCCCAACCCATTAGGTGGTACTTAAGTAAGGAGGAGCGATAACACTGGCAAGCACCTTTATTGAAGACACAAATTTCACCAATGAATGGAGTTTGTACTCACACAGTAAAAGGACTTCATAGAAAAAACATCATGAATAGACACAGAGTTTGTATGGGCAAGCCTGTCAGTTTGGGACTGCTTATTTTAATGCTCCTTTCTGTAAAGCCAAAGGCCAACATGACGACTCTGGCCCTTCCACCACAAGGAGGTAGGACAGATTTGATGAAATAGCTCTGCTTGGAAGTGAAGATGGGCATCTCTGTAGCTGCAACTTATTTTGGTTAAGAGGGAATTGCACCTCTCTTGGATTCTCCTCCAGACGCTGGTACTCGTCTGGTATATTTTACAATTAACTGTCCTTCTAGGGGGCACAGAAGAGATGGGCAATGGCCAAGGACTTCTGCTGCTGCAGATCCCTTCATCCCTCCTCCCCCACCACTGAAGGAAACTGCAGGTGCCAGATAGAAAAAAATTCAAAAGACCTCCTGCAGGGCAGCTGTTTTGATCTATGCACCTCTTCAAGCCCAGGACACAACTGAGTAAGTAAGTCCACAGGATGGCCAAGCTTTAAGTGAGATAGATAAATAAATCAATTTGGTAATGTTAATACAATGTTAAATATTGATATAATGAACTCCCAATTTATATATAGCACCCACAAATTATCATTTGAGCCTCTCAAAAGATGAGAACAGTTTGGCATATTCATTAGAAATCGCATTATGCTGTTCCTGTTTCTAAAAAAAAGAAGTCCATGGAACCTCTTGCCTTCCAAGAGAGGAACCGGGGTAGGCACCAGCAGTGGTGGGACTCCAGCAGATGTGAACAGGCTCTGTACCAGGGTATGGGCTCTTTTCCTGGAAATCCTGATGTTTGCATGCACACACACACATGCTCAGCTAATACAACTCTGCTGATACTATCAACAGCTTTTCTTTTTTTCATGACCATCTGTGGTTTTGACTCATTTATTCCAAAATTGTGCAGCTATGTCTGCCCAGATATCTGAAATGAAAGATCTTAGCTCACTTTTGGGGTTTTTTTCCCTTTCTTTTTTTCATATGGCTTCATTACAATCAGTCCTTCTTTCTGCTGTTGTGGCTGAAAGGAGCTCATTTTGGAATCCTAAGATAGGGCAGAAGAGTTCAAAAATCCTGTGTGGTGTCATCTTCATGTAGGGGAACGTGCCTAGAGAGCATTTAAATCTTCTGTATCCATGCTGAAGACTTTCTCTTTTTCCTGGTGACACAAGTGTTTTCTTTGCCATTAGATCACCATGTGGGAATCAGTGTCTTAACATGCATAACAGCGCAGCAGCAGTTTAGAATACGCTACAAAGCTTAATGACAAAAATATGTGTAGAATCAAATAAATCAAAATCTTTTGGACTGGGTTCTGTGGGTGGAAGGTTGTTCTTATATTTCATTTTAAAGCCTTCATTCATTCCTGCAATAGAATGCTGTCTGTTTTGGTTTTAATTTGGTCAACTTCACACAGTTTTTCACATGCAACTGTCTGTGGAAAGCAAAAGCTGCACTTACCAATAGACAACAGACTTAAAATAACTCTTTATTGTCTTGTTTCTTTATTCAATATATTTTTTAAGTATGTGATGTTTACAGTTTGACAAAAAGTAATTCCTTTTACTCATGTTAGAGGGGTTAGCACCAGGGGCCTCATAAAATGGGTGTCTCTTAATCACAAAGCCAAGCATTTAGCTCAAAGAGATGATTCTTTTTAGCTTAAACTCAAAAAAATATGTCTTGTTGAGACCTCTCAATATGATGTAATATAAAAAATATATATAAACATAGGAATTATTCAGAGAAGTTTTGCAATCTTGACAAATGACCCATTAAAAGATGGATCTTTTCCCTGAGAGGGAAAGTTATTCTTAGCATCAGAACAGAGCCACTTTCAAAGTAAAGTTAGTGAAAGAGGGTTGTATTTGTTCAGAAATAGTTCAATTTTGAATAGACCTTGAAAAAATTGCCAACAACAAAAAAAAAAGTCTGTTGAATTTTGCATCTACATGCAGGGAACAGCAGTAAAAACCTTAGGATTGTTACAAGTGGGGCAGGAATGGAAAAGTCAGTGGAAAAGTCACCCAAAGAAGAAGCAGGGGAAGGTTTGAGTGCAATATCTGCTGACAATGTCTGGATTGGTGGCATGTGAAGAACCCAGGTGGTCTGTGTGCAGCTTCCCAGGACACCCAGACTGGGAGACACAGAGGTGGGCCAGGCTGAATAACTGATGACTTAATTTCTAGATGGTATGAAAGAGGCACATATAAACCCACATCACTAAGAAGAAACCAGGACTTCATAGGTGGCATCTCTTGTTCTGCCTGTCAAAGAGTCCCAGGCAGACTACCTGGGTACTCATACCTGGATGCCTGAATGCATCGATCTGGGTGTACACCCCTCCGGGTGCTTGTCAGCATCAGCGTATGTGCACAAGAGTGTGAGTGAAATTTACTCCATTTTACCAATAAAATCAACTTCCTCTCTCTAAAGTGATCGACCTTTGATAGCTCACTGGTAGTGTTGCAAGATTATTTCTTACAGATATATGGGGAATTCTGGCTTTCAAAGGACTTTGTGTGTTGCTATGAATCAGCGATTGCTCTGCCTCCTGTTTGCAGCGAGCAAGGGCAGCTTCCAGCACAATTTACCTCTAATAGCATAATATAGGAGTTACGCATCCAAATCCGTCAGATGTTTGTTTAACTGGTCTGGATTTGCATGGCTTTCCTTTCTGCCAGTAAAATAAAATTTAAAAAAAGATCATTTTCTCAACACGCAGTGAAATCCTGACTCTGCTGAAGCCAGTGGCACATATCCCATTGATTTCAGGAAGGCCAAGTTTTCAGTGCCGGTTTCTGGTCTTCCAAGCTGTTGAATGTGAAAGCTGAAGGCAAAGGACATTTGTAAAGGTACCTCCTAACCAGGCTCTCTAGAGTTAGCGCCATCAGAAAGAGCAAAAGCAGTAAGATTACTCTAAAAATAGCAAATTAAATGATCACTTGAAGTTCAAGCAGGTATTTAATAGCTTTTAAAGAACTAAATAATACCCACCCCTGTATGAGATGAAAAGTAAATAGCATCTTTCCCATTAAGATTAATGCCAGCTCAGTCCATCCCTCAGGAAACAAGCAGCAATATTTACATCCATGTCTGCACATGTCCTTGAAATGTGTTCATTTCCTTCCTATGCAGGTTTTAATAAACTGTCACATTTTCTTAGAACAGTACCTAAAACACAGGCTGACTTTTAAATCAAAATAGTTGCCAATGCAATAGTGCTTTTTTCATCAAAATTTGACACATTGTAAAATATGTTGATACAAATCAACTCCACCCCTAAAGTCTTTAAGCACAAATGTTTCAAGAAAAGCACTATTTCAAGAAAAATAGATTTCAGCATACATTACAAAACTTCATCTCAGCATTCTGAAATTATGTTTCTATTTGTCTTGTGGCAATTTTAAAATAAATTTTATAACTTATGGCAATTTATACAATTCTGCAGTTAGCAGATGACAACAGATCACAATGTAATAAAAACTATCATCACAGCTGAAATATTTTATTTCCTTACTGGGTTTTACTGTCTTTTAAAATCATTACTGTGTGCTGCTTTCTATCACTGAATGAAGACTCTTTCCTTGATCACAGTGTCTCCTCTTTTTTGCAAAGATCTGGTATGTCACTCCCATCCAAGTATTTCCTGTTTGTTTTGGAACTAAAGAGTCTGATAAATTCTTTCAACACAACAGAAATTGGAGACAGCTACACTGAGAAGATAAAATGCTTTAATATGCAATAAACAGAAGCCAGACTTAATGATTATTTAAAGTAATATAACAAAATATAGCTGCCCTGAAGTCATAAACTGATTTCAAAGCAATGAAAGTGGCATAAAGTAATATCAAAATGTAAAAGCATAAAATAATAAATACAAAAAACATTTAAAAATTTTAATCCAGAATTTCAAACTTCAACCCATAACTTACAGTCTTCTAAACAGATAGAATTTTTTTTTTTTTTTTTTTTTTTGGCATTGTGGAGTGTAGGAAAAATAGGTTCAAATGTAATTTCTCCTTTAATTCAGAATAAAAACAAATTTTCAACAACAAAATTTCCTGAACACATACATCCCATGTTTTGATCAGGACTGATATTTAGACAAACAAATTAAAAGAAAATTTCTCTTTCCAAAAAGTACTACATGTTATAGAACCACATGAGCCCAAGCGAGCATTTAATCAAAACTGTTTAAATTCAGAGTGGTATTAATAAACCATGAAGGAATTCAATCATTTTTCCAATATCAATTAATATATCATCACCATGTACAGTGTAATATTATATATAGATTTCTTATTAGCCAAAAATGCTGCCCATCTATAATCAGGAAGCACAAGTCCAAGTAAAGCTGTGTAATTATATACAAACCATTTCAGCTCACCCTTGCAAAGAAAAAACATCAACAGAAGTGTTGTCTGCATGACCAATTAAATCCTGCAGAAGGCTGAGAGAATCAGACCATGCATGAGGCTCTTCACCTGCAATATTCAGTTATACAGGGGTGAACAACTGACTGAACACACCTGAATATATCATTTCTAACAGTGTTTTGCCTGACCAGAATGAACTTGCCATAAAACTAGCAACAGAGCCATTAATGTATAATTTAGAATTTACTTGTATGAAGAATCATTTAGGCTGGAAAAGATGTCATTGAGTCCAGCCATTAACCCATCACTGCCAAGTCCACCACTAACCTATGTCCCCAAGAGCCACACCTACACATCTTTTAAATACCTTCAGGGATGGTGATTCCACCAATTCCCTGGGTTTAAAATTTCACAAAACAATCCACTCAATAGGGTTCACTGGTACACATACAGGTTATGAACTTTCAGCTTTCTTGTTCATTCTTTGCAATGATTAGTTGCAGTCTTATTTCACAAGACTCTTATAATTCAAAGTTTTGGTAAGAGCAATCCATTACAAGAACTGCCACCACTCTGGAAAAAAGCTTCCAGTGGTATAAAATGCCTACTTAGTTAGCAGATCAGATCATGTCCTAAGGTTTCGTTCTTCACATTTCAACCCCACCAGAAAAGAAATACATTTTAAGATTTCCTCTCTGGTGACCAGATGCCCACACAGCTATGGCAGTGAATGAATTCATCTCCTGCATAATCACCTTGTACAGCAATTGTTTTTCTGGGGCAACTACCAAAAATCAGAAAAAAGGTCCAAGGTGCAGCAAATGAAGGGCTCACAGAAGCACTCTGCTTCTAACTGGATGAAAGAAGCTTGATCATGGCCATATCATTTAACACAGGACTATGTATTGTACCTCCTATTGGTGTGGAGGACTTTCATATTTCACTGATTCAAAGTTGAATTGGGACTGGAATCCATTTTGAGGAGATATAATGAGGATTATAGAGTCTGTACTTTCCCAAATAACTTATGTAAAATTCGTGTTTGTGATTTAGCTTAGCCCCAGTAACTCATCACAGGCACTAGAGGAGGGTGATAAAGAAGGCCACAGAGCTGGAGCATCTCTCCTATGAAGACAGGCTGAGCTGGGGTTGTTCAGCCTGGAGAAGAGAAGGCTCTGGGAAGACCTTAGAGCAGCCTTCCAGCGGCTAAATGGGGCTACAGGAGAGATGGAGAGGGCCTTTTTACATGCACATGATATTAGAAATAAATTCTTTACTGTGAGGGTGGTGAGACTCTGGAACAGGTTGCCCAGAGAAGCTGTGGATGTCCCATCTCAGGAAATGTTCAAGACCAGGCTGGAAGGGGCTTTGAGCAGCCTGGTCTAGTGGAAGGGGTCCTTGCTTATGGCAGGAGCGTTGGAAACTGTATGACCTTTAATGTCCCTTCCAACCCAGGCTGTTCTGTGATTCTATGATTTTATGTTGAACACTTCTTCTGGAATTGGAGGCTGCACTTTCATGTCCCTTTTCTTCATCCCAAGGCTGAAAAAAGGTCATGAAGAGTTACCAGAAAACACTCCTAGTCACAAGGAGCTCATTCCCTGTAGGAGGGGGAAGTGAGAGGTGGCTACAGTTATGGCCAAGGCTCTGCTAGCTGAGTCTGTTTGCTGGCAGCAGCTCACTCAGTCCCTCTCAGGCAAGGTAATGCTTGTTCCTGTAGCCAGCAAATCCAGCCAGTTCTCACCCTCATCCCGTGAGGCACCGAGCTGCTGCTGAATCAGGGTTACACAAAGACAAACGAGCCCAACGGGAAAGGGCAGGGAAATGGAGACAGCTCACACTCATAAAATGAGAAACACAGAGTCAGAAGAATTACAGAGACTATAAAAATCCTCTGCACTTTGGAAGGTCCTTCTACCAGCAACGCCTGGGAAGTCTTTCCCCACAGTAATTCCTCTTCTATGTCATCCAAACCTCAAATTCCTCTCTGGAAATGAATGTGGATGGGACTATAGTTCCCTGTGGTTGTTGCTGAATGACTCAAAACTTTTCCCTCCCTTTTCCTGTGAAACCGAGGGGCCACATCAACCACCAGCAAAATTTTGCACTCTGCATTTTAGTTCTGTGACAGAAGTAGCATCTGGGCCAAGAGAACAGGAAAATTGGTTACAAGTTCCGTCATTCTTTAATTGCAAACACAAATAATATCAATATGTAAAATAAAAGATAATAATTTAAGGTTAGGCTGCTTGGCTGGGTCGATGGCAGCTTGCAGGGGTGGACAGAAAGTGGCTCCATGGCAAATGTCCTGCCTTTAGGACAACATATACTACTGCTCCTATGAGCTGGGCCAAGGCAGACGGCCTCAAAGCATCCTTGTTTTCCACAAATACCCTGCTCCCAATGTACATTAACCTGGCCATATCTCCAGCAGGTTCTTCTTGGGTCTTGTCAGGAAAGGTCAAGGGAGAGAACACCACTGTCAGGAGCAGTTTTTACTCTCCAAGCTGGACCCACTGCTGAATGTAGCAGCACCAGCAGCTGGAAGCTGAGCAATGGCTTCTTTGCCTTGTTCTCCAACAATAAGTTGTCTCAGACCTTTATGCCTAGAAGTGATGGTCAGGGAGAGAGAAACTGAAAAAAAAAAAAGGAGAAAGAAATGAGTCAGAGGTTCCTTGGGAAAATTTGTTCTACGTTGATGGAACTAGATAGCGTTTGTCCAAGGGTTCCAAAAGGTTCAAAGGATAGTGGTTGATGATTCCTCCCACTTTGTCTGGTGACTAGTTACAAGCAAGATCTGTCCTATCTTATACCTTTATCTCTGACCTGAAGGAGGGGATGGGGTGCACTTTCATTAAGTCTGCAGATGAAACAAAACTGGGGAGTGCATTCACTGGGCTTGGAAGCAGTCCTGTATCTAGGCAGGCTGGAGGACTGGGCCAACAGAAATGTTTTGACATTGAAGAGCAAGTACAATTTTTTGCTCCTGGGATGGACCAACTTACTGGAATGGGACAGGCTGGGGACTGGGAGCATGAGGAGCAGCTCCACAGGAAGGGCTGTGGGGGCTGTGGAGGACCGCAAGCTGAACATGAACAAATGAACCAGAGGTGCACCCCAGCAGGTGACAGCAGCTTCCTGCTGGGAGACTGGGGAGAAGATGGAGCTGGGCTCTACAGAGTGCTCCACGTTGGGAGGACAACAACCACGAGCTGAAACAAGGGAGGTTCAGACAAGATATAAGAAGAAACTTTTTTCAGCCTGAGTGATCAGCCTGAGTGATCACCCGGGCAGGGGTGCAGGTTTCCCAGAGAGGCTGTGCAGTCTCTGCCTTTGGAGCTTTCAGATCCAAATGGGAAAAGCACTGAGCAACCTGGTCGGTCTCACAGCTGACCCTACTTGGAACAGGAGGCTGGACCAGAGACCTCCTCACAGTTCCCTCCAACATAAATGACTCCATGTTGTGATTTTGCTGTCCTAGTGGGTTTTGTTCTCTGATACTTCTGCATATATTTGGATATTCATTTCTTTGCAAGTACCTGGACTATGTTCATTTAATAAATAAAAAATGGAATTTATTATACAGGCAAGTATCTCAAGGGGAAAACAGGAACATTATGAGCAGACCAGCTGCCTGTTACCAATTTTGAAGTACATTTTCTGAAATCTAATACAAAGCAAAATCACTAACACTCCAAAATTCAGAAAAATACATGGTGACAGAAGAAGCAAATTCTTCCATACTTAAACTTATAAACATCCCCCAGGCACAATGGTCAGGTGGTGCCTCTGGAGCCTTGTTTCATTTTCAAGCCTCATGAAAATGTATTTTGCTTGTATTGCATGTGGCAAATGGACTGAACACAGTGCTGCTCCATGCTTCACAGTTCTCCCTGCCCTTGCAGTTACCCATTGCCCAAGAAATCTCAGAGATCTCCAGGTCATAAGGGAAAAGTTGAACAAACAGGTGTATGTATATACTGTTTCTGCAGTTCATGCTGATTTGGACAGATGTTAATCTGTCAACAGGCATGCCTGGTCTCTTTCCATGAAGAAAACAGCATTACAAAGGACAGCATGAAAACTCTGCAGTTCAAAGTGACAGAATTCTTTCCTCTCCACCCCAAGTGTCCCTGTAGGAAGAACAAAGCTGGCGAATACTGCGGAGCTTTGCTCTTGATCTCCATGCTGTTCCCTTTCTGGGAGGCAGAGCTGGGCAGCTCACTGAGCTCTGTCAGCCACAGCAGATGTGCTTCTGCTAGAGCAGGAGGGAGGTTTTTTCAATCTCAATACTCTACTCTAGCACCTGCACTGAAATGGGCTAATAACAGCACTTATTTGCTGAACTTTAAACTAAAATGTTTGGAATACCCTTTACACAAGACTCTGGAAGCCAGCTGTATGCTGAGCAGTCATCTTTAAAGTAGAGAAAAGAGGTCTATACTCTGCCTGAGGATGTCTGAGTGGGTGATGCTGAGCCTGGAAGCTGAAGGCTGTAACTCATTGCTCAGCTGGGTTTGTAGGTAGTTTTATGTGGATCTGAGAGAGGTATGGATGCATGTGTTTCATTCCTCACAAATATCTCAAGTAGAGAAATTGACTTTTCTATTGTGGGAGAAAGCTCTGTAGAGCTTTCAAAAGACCTGACAGCCTGGAGTAACAGAAGAAAGATCAAAATCAGCTTGCTCCCCTGTGTCCTCTCCACAGATATCTCCAAATACATTTTGGGTTGTCTTCCCTTTATTGAGTTGCAATAGATGAAAGATTAAAATCACTGGCCACCATGTCATGCTTTCTCCATTCCTGAACTGGTTTTGGCCTTTCCTTAAAGTTACCCAATACTTTCCATTATAAGGAGCTTATAGCCTTGCCAAAATTCAGTCATTCTAGCTGTAATTTCTCCTGCTGGCTGGATGCCTCTGGCTGATTTTGTTTAGACTTCTTTTGATAATTTTTTTTGGAATTTTTTCAGTCATTTCCAAGAAAGAACCTAGGGGAAAATGTATATATTGTTGTCTATGTCAAAAGCCTGTAGATGTTTTCCTTTAAAAACTCTCATTTCCCAGGCTTTGCATCACAATCCTGAAATCTGGTGGGTAGATGATCTTTGTGCCTGGAATAACATTTTCTCTTTCCCAGTGGGAGTCTGCACAGCATAGAAGCAAGATGTCAACCCCAGATTTGTACAGTGAAGAAAACTCTAAGTCTTTTAAGAGTTCTACCTCACTTATTGTAAAGGTCAGAGAAGAAGCAGGGAAAAAGGAATTTCTGATTTTCAAAGCTGAAGCTAGAGAACAAGACTCTGACTCTGCCAGGTAGTGCCCATGTGATGGGAGCAACTACACTGGGTCTGGTTGAGGAGGTGACTTTCTTCATGTAGCATGCACAGTGCTGTGGTTTAGATTTGTGACCAAAACAGTGCAGGTAACACATCCATGTTTTTTCTATTGCTGAGCTGTGCTTTCACAGCACCAAGGCCTTCTCTGTTTCTAGCTCTGCTGCCCCATGAGTAGGCTGGGAGTAGGCAAGAGGCTGGGAGGGGACAGCTGACCCAAAATGCCCAGGGTTATTTCATACCATATACATCATGCTCATCAATAAAACAGAGACTTTTTGTGCTTAGCTTCTGCTTGAAGGCTGGCTGGACATGGGACTGCTGGTGGGAGGTGATGAGTGATTGCCTTTGCATCAGCTGGGATCTTTTTTCCCCTATTCACTTGTTAAACTGCCTTCATCTTGACCCATGAGCTTTTCTCACTTTTGACTTGCCAACTCTCTCCTCCGTCTCTCTGGGGGAAAGGGAGTGAGCAACTGGGTGGGGGCTGAGCTGCCACCCACTGGCCTCAACCCATCCCAGCAACTCACCAACATCCAGCTCATCCCAGTCTGTCACTACCCATGTTTTTCTCAACAATCCTAACAGGAACCCTATGGCTTCATTTGCAGAAGGGCTGAGCACTGCCCCCCTGACATGGAAGTCAATGGGATGTAGCCTTCAAGCTTGTGCATGACTGTAGATGGATTGTTGGTCTTCTGCAATCAGCAGCACCCCTCATGTCCTCATGTCCCAGTCACCCACTCATGGGGTTTCACTCAAAGCCTGCCAGGGTTGCTCCTTGCAGGTTTCACATGCATGGAAAGATGGGAGAGAAAGGTCAGAGACAGCAGAGTGTGCAGCTGAGCCTTGTGGGACTGTCACTAAGACTTTTCGCCCAGCTTGGAAAGTGGAAGGTGCCCTCAGGTGTATAGTGCAAACATTGACAATATTGGGTACCTTGAGAAATCATTGCACTTGGAGTGATTCACTTCTTAGGAGAGAATAGCTTTAATCTTACTGTGGCTCAGGCCTCTAAAATGGTGGTATTAATACTCCTTATTGCTTGCAATGTTGAATTAAGATTTCTGAAATGCTACGGTGATGATAGACATAGAGGAAATCAATAACTTTATTTTCAGAGAAGAGCGTGAACATTGCAGTGAATGGGACCTATAGGAACAATGAAGAAAAGATAAAATATTGAATGGGTGCTCCCTAAATGAGTTCAGTCAGTTCCAAATAAATGGAATTACTGAGGAAAAAAAAATACACCATTATAAACAAGTATCCATATTGATACCTTTTGTCAGTAGGAATATATGTCTAGTCAATAATTCCAAAAATAGGCAGGTAAATTGAAGTCCCACAGGAAATCTTTCTCCTGGCATTTCCTATCTTGTGAGTGCTGGATTTCACCATCTCAGTAAAGTTTTTTGATCACAACTATTTGTGCATGACTGACAAAATGAAAAAGCCATAGTATCTCTTCACAGCCTTCATTAGTATTTCCAGGGAATATCTCATGCTCTGTAATCTACCCGAAAGAAGACAGAAGCAGAACATCATTTGCATCAGAAGCAGCTGTTGATAATATGGTCTCAGAAGCAATATATGAGGAACTATTTTTCACTACCTATCTTTTGGTACATTTGTTCTTTTTGAAGTCCATTTGCTGTAAAAAAACAAAGATCAATGAAAACCTCATAAATGCTACTAAAAATACTAATCAGTGTGGCCATCTTTTATTTTCAGTATGTCCAAAAAAGCAAAACCTCAAAGGTTCAACATTCTCCATAAATTTTAATTTACATGATTTACAGATGTGTTCTACATAGTGTGCAAAATACCTTACAATTGCAGTCATGATGTTCCCTGATTTTCAAAGGGTTTTTTCTGTACTTTTTGGGCCAAAGTCAGAGCTGAAGAGTTGTAATTTAATATTCCCCTGGACCTACTTACACCCACTTGTTGAAGCGTCAGGGAGTCCTAAAGGGTGGAACTCACGGGCTGAGGAGCCAAAATACATTTGCAATAATGTTAACTTAATATAGGGAGGATTCACTGTATTTTTATTCGCTTTTCTTGCTGTGATCCTCTCCTGGGACCAAGCAATATACAAGCCACACTCAGTCCCTGTTTGACTCTGAGGTCTGCACTGCCAGGCAAGTGGTCAGGAAGGCCACATATGGTATTCCAGGACCTGAAAGGATCCTATGAGAAAGATGGAGAGGGAATTTTTACAGGAGCACACAGGGACAGGACAAGGAGGAATGGGTTCAAACTGAAAGACAATAGGTTTAGATTAGATATTAGGAAATAATTCTTTACTGTGAGGGTGGTGAGGCACTGCAACAGATTTCCCAGAGAAATTGTGGGTGTCCCATCCCTGGAAGTGTTTAAGGCCATGTCGGATGGAGCTCTGAGCAACCTGGTCCAGTGGAAGATGTCCTTGTCCACAGCAGGGGAGTGGAAGTAGGTGATCTTGGAAGTTCCTTCCAACCCAGGCCTTTCTATGATTGTATGATTGTAATCCTGCATTTGGATTTACCATGTGAGTCGTTATTGACATAACCATCAAATCTGGGGCTGAACCACGCTGTGTTGGTGTCTGTACGTTGTTTGCACTGGCTTCCCCTCCCTCTAGTGCCAGGTGCCCTTATGGAGACAGCTCCGTGCACCACTTTTCCTCTGGGAGAAGTTGCACAGCCAGACTGGAGCATGCAGAACACACCCAGCTGAACCCCAGATGCGTGGCATGTAATGACAGCAGACTGATGCTTGTCTGAGCTGACAAAGCCTAATTCTGGGTTCCTGACGGCTTGCTCCCACTAACAATAGTCATAAGCTGAATGTCACTGGCATTTGGACAGTCTCAAAACATGGAGAGATCCTTGCTGCTTTCTATCAACATGAATCAAACTCCAGCCAGTATAATTTTGATACACTCCAGCTGAAGAGCTGACCTAGTTAGACCTCCAGCAATAATAATCTATTCCTGAGGCAATCAGAATTATTTTTCTGTGTGTTGAAAGAAACATATACTATGAGCAAACAAAATGTTGTAAGTAATGTATAAAAATATGCTTCTGCAAGGATCCTAATAAAATTGGCACTAATTATTTGGTCTTGGTTTTACTGTCTTCAGCATTTAAGCACTCTAACAGTAATGGAATTACTTTTCATTATGGAAATTTTGGAGTGCAAATGTCAAATATTTCACTGGTTTGGATATTCAGCAGATACAACAGCTACAATTGTTTTAGGCAACTTTGACAAAAAACTGTACTAGGAAATTGGTCTGTAAATTGCCAGAATAAAATTTCACAAACTTTCTGAACTGCAAACAATCTTTCTTCATTCAAAATATGCAAAAAACACCACAATGATGTGTTTTAACAAATATCAAAAATATGAAACCATGGTTGCTCAGTCTCATCAGCAGATGATCGTAATAGCTGTACTCTGACTTGCATTCCAGAATTTTGCTTTTATTTAAACTTAGTGCAGTGTGACTGTCCAGTCTATTCTAGAGCTGTCTTCCTTTTTCCTTCCAAGATAAAAAGGTCACAGCAATAGAAAGACAAGAGAACTGGCACATGAGCCTTTGCATGATCAACATCCAAACCATGCTTGAACAAGTTTGTATCTCTGAGTAATTCTGGCATACTGAAAAGACAACCAGGTGTTTTGCTGCTTTCAGAATCCCCTCAGTCTCATAGTTAATCAAAAAATAGGAAAGGAAAAACAAAAACCAACCTCACTTGCCAGGGATAAGTCTAGATAACTAAATACTTTCAAATTATGATGCTAATTACCCAGATTAAGAAAAGGCTCATCTGCCGATTTAACAAAATTATTAGCAAATAATAACTTCACCATTTGTTCAGGATCATTTACAAACTCATTACCCAGATCCAAGGATAATGTCCTCACTCTGGGCACAGCTCCAAAATGGTCATTAACAACAATATGAAATTGTTGTGCAGAAAAAGATTTATCATTAAAATATGCTATAATACTCAACTCTTACTTTTCAATTGCACATTTTGTATGAAACCCAAATGGTACTTACTTCAGACAAATGATCTTCCACATATGGTTCCTGTGTCACATGCAGTTCTCCTCAATGATGCATGCAATTTTTTTTTCAGACATTTTTAAATTTAATTTCTGCCCTTTGTATTGCATGCTATGGGAAAGCTGCCGATCATAAGAGAATGCAACACATGCCTCCATGTGTAAGCACCAAGAGTTCCAGCATCTTCAAGACTTGCCAAATGCACAAATTTTGGAGGTTAGGCTCTGGTTAGGATCTGGGAATGGGCCAGGTGAGGGTAATGGTCCATTATGAAGTGGAATCAAAGTGAGCAAGAACTGAGCACATTTCCTTGGGTTTAAATCACTTTAGCACAGCCTGCACAATTTATTCTAAAGTGCATACAGGGAGATTAAACACTGACACCCTTCTTTTTTGGATTATTGCTGAATTTGAACACATTTTGCAGAGTAAAAGTGAGTGAGACCCATTATAAAAAAATTTCCTTGATATTCAAGAGAAGACTGTAGCAAGGAAAAAATAAACAACGCACATGTGGTTGGTAACTGCTTAAAGTCATGCCACAGCAACTGCAAAGCACTCACATGGGTACCTTATTTCAGCATTTGATGAATAAATTGTCATAGTTCCGTATAAACAAGCCATATTAAGGCAATATGCAAACATTTCTAGAGAAGGATGATCTGTTTAGATCCTTTAGTCTTTTCTGAGTCTGAATCTGGCTGCAACATGGGATTGCTATGTGACAGGCAGCCCGTTGTGGTAGTAAGCTGTTGTTATGTTATTATTGTTGGATGAAAAAATAGGTCTCATAATTTATGTCCTGAACTAGGGTAACAAAGAAGCCCCTAAAATGAAACATTTCTGTGAAATTAGTTTCCCTAGAATGTGGTCTAAAGTTTCACAAAAATAAAAGAATATGAAAATACACTAGAAACTTTTTCTGAGAAAATCAGTGGTTTTCTGCAGAAAGGCCAAGTAACTGTGTTTGGCAAATTTCACCATAGATTTAAATGAAACTTGAAAAATATCAAAGAGTGTATAAAAAGCTAAAGTTTGTGAAGGCCTGTGACTGGGCAACACAGTATTATGTTTCTTAGCATAATACAAACCTGTATTATGTAGGGTACTGCACCCTAAATACGTATGTATTCAGCTGAACATATACAATAATGTGTAAGCTCCATAATATCAATTATCCACTTATATTCATTAAGTGTGCTTGATCAATTACCCCATCTCCATGATCCATCAACAATCTGTCTTCTCCTTCATTAATCCCTGGATTGCTAAGGCTGGTGATGGTGTCTAACACCTACACCTTCCTCTGGTGGACTGGCATGGACTGGTGGGAAGGAAAGAAGGATGCTCCCTTCAGACACTAAAACACAAAATACTTGGGTTTAAATGAAAAATTTGACATATGAAACAGTTCATGAGTTTCCTGCATTTCTTCACTAGCACGAGATTTTTATAGTGGTATTAGCAGAAGCTCCTCAGCCATTTAAATTATTTTTACATATACTTTCTTAGACATTCCTAAGATATGTATAATAAATCCAGTGTGTAATACAACTTAACATGATTAAAAGCCAATATAGAAGGTTACTCTAGAAATACGAAGTGTCCCACTGTGTTCACAAATTAATAAATATTTTCAAGTCACAAGAATGAAGCTAGACCCCAGGCCTACTGAATCAATTATAATAATTTTTCTTTCAATTAATAAGGAACATATTTTCCTCAGATGCAGTAATTTACTCGAGCTCTGCAATTTTGCTCGTTACCCTTCAGTTCATTAAGGTTATTGTACAAAAAATTAAAAAACTGTTGTCATCTACTGCTTTTGAGGAATTTTCTAAATTCCTGCACAGTCCTGCTCTTTGCACATTACCTGATGACACAGGTTTAAGGTGATATACTCCTTTCCTCATCTTTTTTAAAACATTCCTTCTGCATTGTGTTTTCAAACTAAAGTACCCTCCTAGGGAGAAGTGAGGCTTCATTATTGCTTTCATCCAGTCAATGAAAAGTGATGGAAAGGTTTCTTTTCGAAAACATACTCAAGGGCTTTGGATCAGAGTTTCGATTGCTATCAGTTTTGAAAACAGAATTTTATTGATTCTTTAAAATAAAAATTTAAAATTAATTTAGAAGCCTCACACCACCACACAAGCAGGAGTGTGCCTCCTAAACACTATGGTCCTAATCCAACACAACACTTTAGGGACCCAGTAATTACCTGATGACTGTATTCAGATTTAAGTATTTTACTCATGATATTCCAGTCAAGTGCTAGAGTGTAAACTAAAAGCCGAGTCAAGTCTCTTTGATATCTGAGCCCTGCTTTAAAGCAGCAAATGGCTACTGCAGCTGATAGTCCAATATTTTCATCAGTCCCAAACAAAAGGTACTGCCTTCAAGTCATTGAAACATGCTCAAGCTGATGTCAACTCAAGAAATCAGACCAACAGAAGGAATTCAGATTTCTGAATCTGTTCTTTCATTTTTGCTCTAGAATGGCTACATTCTGTGGATTTAATCCTCCATTCCTTGCTGATATGAGATCATACTTGATAGGTTTCCATTGCTTTTCGACCTAGTATTAAATTAATGCTGTGAGCCCGAGCCATGACCTTTCTGGTACACTGTGGACCTTGATGGAGCTAAGACCATGTAGTATAATCATTTCTTTGGGCATCCCTACATTCAGCAGGCTGTGATACCTCGAACTGCAAAGGCAAAATCGTGTGCATCTTCTCACTGCATCAGGAGGGACTCTCTGGTGCCTCCACTACTTTGTTCATCCCCAGAATGAACTTGTGCACATTGCACCTGCCCTGCCTCATCAGCATTGACCTTAACACTCAAAGCTGGATCATAAACATTTATCACCGTCTTCAATTGCCTAAAAATTGGTAGCTTTGCAGAAAAACAAACCACGTCTTTCATGAAAACTGGACCCTGGAAACGATTCCTAATTCTTGGCAACATCCAGAACTAGAAAAATAGAAGATGACTGGCCTGTATATCCCTAATCCCACAAATATTTACACACGCTCTCCAGCGCCTGTAGCGCACGCAGTCCCTATGAATCCAACAGAACTGCTCGTAGCCCTTCCTTCAGCACCAGAGTGAATTTCACACATCCTGCAGCCTCTTCCCAGCAGACAGCTCTGCACCCCCGCTGCAGTATCCCTCCATCGGCGTGCCGCGTGTGAGGCACGCTGGTGTGGGGAGCCTGGAGAGATCACACGAGGGATCCCTGCACGGGCGTGGGGAGCGCACAGTCAGGACCGTTCTCGTGCCGGGAACACCACGTCCCGCTTGCGCTCTCCCGAGCACTGACGGGTGCCCTGTAACTCCCGTCCCGGGCTGCTCCCCACGGACAGCCCCCGCTGCCCAGGGCCCCGCAACCCGGGAACCCCGAGGTCCCGCGGGCCGGGGTGCGACACCCGCGGGGTGCGACACCCCCAGCCCCATCCGCCGGCGGGACCCCGAGCCCGCCCCCCCGGCCCGGCCCCGCCCGCG
>VZUI01006355.1:0-15262 GCA_013401135.1 Cettia cetti | reverse complement strand
ACTGGGCAGGAATTGTTGGCTGTGAGGGTGGGCAGGCCCTGGCACAGGGTGCCCAGAGCAGCTGTGGCTGCCCCTGGATCCCTGGCAGTGCCCAAGGCCAGGCTGGACAGGGCTGGGAGCATCCTGGGACAGTGGAAGGTGTCCCTGCCATGGCAGGGGTGGCACTGGGTGGGCTTTGAGGTCCTTTCTAACCCAACCCATTCTGGGACTCTCCTCAAACCAGTGGATGAGCCCACATGTCTCAGTGCTGGGGCAAATGAGCACTGGGCTGTCCATGAAGGGAAGGGGAATAAACACAGCAGAGCAGGGATTGTCCATGGAACAGGCTGGATATCCATGGAACAGGCTGGCATGCCCAGGGAACAGGCTGGCATGCCCAGGGAACAGGCCAGCATTCCAGGATCTGAATCCTTTGCAGATGCAGCTCTCAGGGGCTGAGCTGGGGCTGCAGCAGCAGCGTTGGCAGAGCAGCCCTGGAGAGGGACTGGCTTTGCCTCTCTCAGCAGAGGAGGATTTGGCACAGCTCCAAAACTGAGGAATTTTCTTCCTTAATGCTCCACTGACCATCCCGAGGTCAGGGAAGTTACGTGACCAATCCACAGTCAATTATGGAGAGATTTAACGACAAAGGAGCCTTCAGAAGGATTAGGAATCTTTTGTTACCTGGCTTCTCACTGAGCTCTGGTTCTGGGCTTAGGTGAGCTCATTCCAGGTGGAACAGGTCCGGGAAAAGCAAGCCAGAGGTCAGCAGGCTTGGCTGGCTGGGAATTGTCCTTCCCCTCTGTCAGTGGATCCCTCCCTTTGCTTGGAGGCATGAATTAGTCCTAAAAAGAACTTGAGCATCCCTTTGGTTTCCTTTCTCACCTAAAATCTCCAGCTGGAACACCATGGTTCCCCCAGCACCCTTGGGGAGAGAACACCCCAAATTCCCATTTATCATCCCCCTGTGCACCATGGCAGCAAAACTGCACAAATCCACTGGGACTGAGACCCAAAAACATTCCTGAAGCATGAGGGGGGAGGAATTTGTGTCCAAGGGAATTTCTTGGAAATGTCACTGAAGGCCATGGACCTTCAAGGCTCCTCCAGTTCTGCTCCAGAAATGCAGTCAAGGGTTCCCAGCATTGATCCAGGGACCTCCCAGCCTGTTCCTCTGGGATTTGGGGAAAAGCCCTTCCAGTGAAGTATCTCAGACCTGTGGGCTGAAGGACTCCAGTTTCCACATTATTTGGCCAGAAAAATATTATATTCAGAGTTGTTTCAGTCCCAGAGTGTCACTTTGACATAGAGAATAATGAAATAAATCTCTTATTGAGATTCTCATCTCTCCCAAATATCCCTGAAAATTATCCTAAAGCTTCCCAATAGCACCTTTAGAGTATGCACAGGAAGGGCTGAAGTTTCAGGCCTGAAGTTTGAAGGGTTTAGGCAGAATGTGCATTAATTCTATCTTTTTACAGATAAAAAGCAGTAAAACAGTGAGACAATGCTCTTCCAGAAGAAAGAGAGTGGTGATGTCAAATGTTGATGCTTTATGATGCATCATTTACACACATAAATATATTTTCTCTAAGAGTCTTTACAGCCTTTATTTCACACTAATTACAACAATAAGGGTTTTAATAATCTGCTACTCTGATAGCAACCTTGAAATTGCCATTTACAACACTGACTTCAAACAGTGATTGGAAAAAAGCTGCTCCTTTATATCTCCATGCAACTTTTTAGCAAAAATATCTGACCAAAATATAAATATTTCTTTAACCTTCCCTTTCAGGATCTCTGCAAACATGACAATTATTACCAAACCTTCACAAGTTTACTAGTAAATACTTAAAAGGAATTACAGGTGGGGAATACTGCTCAAGGCTGAAAGGTTTCAGAGGTAAATTATTCCTTGATTAATACCTTGAAGTGCTCTTTTTTTGAGGAGTATTTATTCACACATGGATCAGCCCATCATAACACCCTGAAGCCTTTCCCACATCTTTAAATGTAAATTATTATTTTCTGGCCACTTACTGACAGTGGGATTTTGAGGATTAATTGTTCCTGTGCTAATTTTAGAATTATTTTAAGCTCCTCTATCAGAAAAGCAGCTACAGTGAAACTTCAGAGTTGCCTTCAGTAGGGATTAGTTGCAGGTAACAAATATCTAGAAAATAAAGTCTTGATTTATTGGGGGTTTTTAAATGCACATGGACAAAAACCTGAAGAAATTATTATACAAGAAAGCTTTGTGAAAACAAAGATAATTTGATTGTATAATATTTGATTGCCAGTCTGACTAATTAATGGATTAAAGAAAATGATGGAGATAAATCAATTTTTTTACCTGCTGTGTGAGCCTTGATGGGAAGCAGCAGCACCAGCAGCCAGAAATGGCTCCTGAGATCCCCAGGCCATTCCAGGGGCAGGAATGATGTCATTGCTGGAGGTGGCAGAACACAAAAGTCTCAGGTCTCTGTTTTAGCAGCACCTGCCCCAGGACACAAAAGGATCTCGGATTTGCATTTCTAAAGCAAAAATAATCCCAGGAGTTCCCAAACTGCAGACTGGAAGGGGAGGCTGGGGTGGGATTGGCCTAGAACCAGAAAATAGGAGAGAATCAGAATTCCAGAATCATTTAGGTTGGAAGAGCCCTCCAGGGTCATTGAGTCCATCTTGTGCCCCATCCCCACCTTGTCCCCAGCCCAGAGCACAGAGTGCCACAGCCTGGTGTCACATCCTGGTGTCCTTGGACACCTCCAAGGATGGGGACCCCAAACCTCCCTGGACAGCCTCTTCCAAGGCCTGAGCACCCTTTCCATGGAGAAATTCCTGCTGATGTCCAACCTGAACCTCCTCTGGTGCAACCTGAGGCCATTCCCTCTCCTCCTGTCCCTGCGCCCTGGGAGCAGAGCCCAACCCCCCCCAGCTGTCCCCTCCTGTCAGGGAGTTGTGCAGAGCCACAAGGTGCACCCTGAGCCTCGTTTTCTCCAGGCTGAGCCCCTTCCCAGCTCCTTCAGCTGCCACTCACATCCCAAGGCTCCTCAAGACATTCAGTGAACTGTGGCCCTGGATATTTAGGGTGCAGAATTGATGTTTTAGTCTCCATTGATTCCTGAAAAAAACCCAGCACTCCACTGTCACTGTTGGACACGAAATAAGGAGCTTGACTCCAGTTCAAGGTAGAAGAAAGATCAGAAGGTTTTATTTACAATTCATTCAGCCTTTTTATAACATGCTGCACTAAAAAGGCGCATTATTGGTCCATAGAATGGACACCTCTCTCCATTGGTTAAATAACAGAAACAACACCTGGGAGAGAGGTTGTTATGAGAACTTAGAAATGTGATGGTTATTTACAGGAGCTTGTCCTTGAAAGAAAAACTCTCCCAAGAAACCTTCCCATGAGAAGAAAGCCACTGACAGGCTGAAAACCTTACAGATTCAGAAATATCAGGCCCACAGCCACTTACATCCCAAGGCTCCTCAAGACATTCAGTGAACTGTGGCCCTGGATATTTAGGGTGCAGAATCCATGTTTAAGTCTCCACTGATCTCTGAAAAAAAAAAAAACAAAACCCAGAGCTGCACTATGACTCCACAGACTCTCCACTGGGAAAACCAAGGAAAACTGAGGAAAACACCTCCATGGAAAATACAAGGGGGGAGTCAGGGCACCCAGGTGACCCCCCCAGACACAGCTCCAGCTCTTTCCACTGCAGTGATTTCTTGGAAAAATCACTTGATTAAAAGGCAATGAGCAAGGATGTGTTGCCACCACCTGTGGGCACTTTCCCCTCACCAGGAATGAGGTGTAAACTTTGCAGTACCCAAATAACCTTTCCCTGATGGTTTGGAGGTGCTCTCAAAGGGCTGGTTGTCAAAGCCAGGAATTTTGGGTGGCAGAGCCATGCCTGGGGAGTTCCCAGCCCAGCTGGGTCAGTCTGAGCAGGGGCTCTGCATTATTTCATCCAGGTCCTGCTGGGTAGTGCCTTTCCCTCCATTCAGCCTGGAAAAAATACAGCTAAATCCTAAACCTGATTAGGATCCCCAAGAGCATTTCTAAAAGAAAATGGCACAAATGCCTGGAGTTCATTTAAAACCTCCCTGCAGTGTGAAATTCCTACACAAATATAGAATTATTGCACAGGCAGTGAATATGAATAATCATGGCATTAAAACTTTAAGATTTTTCCAGAAATCTGAATTTCCAGGTGCATTTCCAACCCTCTTTGTTGGGGTCCAGCCTTGCCCCAGGTAATGGACTTGGATGTGGATGTGTGAGCACTGTGTTATCCTGGAGGCCTTGAACCCAAACCTTGACCTAAAACATGAGTTTCACTGCAATCTGTGACTCACAAGCCCAGCTCAGCCTCTTGGTTTTCCAAGTGTCACCTCTTTCCCTGCTGCATTGCACTGGGAAAGGGCTCAAACTGTACCAGGGCGGTTTCAGGCTGGATATCAGGAAAAATGAAAGAGTGGTCAGGCATGGGAATAGGGAAGTGGTGAAGTCACCATCCCTGGAAGAGCCACAAGCAGATGTGGCACTTGGGGACGTGGTTTAGAGGGAGTAGGGGGGTTTGATCAAAGGTTGGATTTGATGATCTTGGAGGTCTTTTCCAACCTCAATAGGTTGGAGGTCTTTTCCAGCCCAAGTCCCCTCTGTATTTTACAAATATTGAAACTCAAGGTCTGCTCTGCCAGTGGCGATCTCCACTCCTCTTAAGAGGGGAATAACAAAGGGAAAGTTTGGGAAGACAAATGGCAAGGGAAGGAAAGAGCAGGCAGGGAGCAGTGGCAGTTCAGAGCACAGAGGGAAGAACAACCCCTGCGGCATGAAGTTCTACTGGATGCTCCTGCCTCGGGGTGTGGTGAGAAGTGCTGAGTGAAGGTCAAGCCTTCAGGGACGTGTGTGCCTCCTGCACACCCGCATTTCTGGCATTGCATTCCTCACAAAGGCTTTTGTCTCTCGGGGTAATTAATGCCTCCTGAGTGGGGCTTTGCTCTGGAAGGTTGTGAGGTGTTTTCTTCTGGGATTCCCTTGGTGGGACCTCCTCTAAGGAACTCCAGGGGTCGATTAGCACACAGTTATCTGAATTGATCTAAATTGTGAGTGTGTTACCAGGCAGAGGATTTGCAGGTGTTCTGTTTATAACACCTCAGGAAGGCCCTGCCTCGGTTTAAATTAAAGAAACAGCAGAGCCCCTTCCTGCAGCCAGCTCCTCCTGCAGGAAGAGGAGAATCTGTCTTCCCTCTTCCTCTTCATCAGCAGGAACAGCTGCAGATTTCACAGAGGGGCTCTGAGCAGGGAGGGAACAGAGCTGTGTCATTGTCTCCAGGGTTTATGGTCTGGTTTTTAGGCTCCTGCATCTTCTTGCAGACATCCCCGAGCAGTCTGACCCCTGCAGCCCATTCATCTCTCTCCAGCCCAGAAATTCTTGCTGAAATGATGCTGCAGGTGATGTAATGCTAATATAAATTATCTCCAACCCAAACTCCTTCCTTGGCTGAGCAGGAAAGAGCACAAACTGCACAATTTTGGCCTCTGCGTGACACAAACCTGTGCTGAGCTGTTTGAGGAAGGACAAATTCAGTGATCTCAGCACAGCACTGAGCCCCTGCCCACGCCAGATCATTCTTGGTGTGAAAAGAGTCAGAGGCCAACCTTGTAAGGAATGAGAGATCACAGCAAAAATCCTTGGAGAATGAGCAACACCAGGGTTCATGAGGCTGTGAGTCACAGGAGAATCTGTGTGTGTCTGCCAGGGGGCTGTGGGGAACCAGATCATTATTAATGATCCAAAGTTTCATAACATTCATTCTTTCTAAAATCTTTTTTGCCACCTTCAAGGTATTAATCACCACAAAGGCCTGGGAAAGTTAAGTTCACGTTTTTCCAGATGTTGAGGAATAGAGAAAAGGATGCCCTGTCCCTGGAAGTGTCCAAGGCCAGGCTGGACAGGGCTTGGAGCAACCTGGTCCTGTGGAAGGTGTTCCTGCCCATGGAGGGGGTGGAATGGGATGATCTTCAAGGTCTCTTCCAATCCAAACAGTTCTGTGACTTCATAAAGGGAAAAAGATCTTTGTTACAGGTTAGGCCTGGCAGGAGGGCACTGAGGGTAGGAATGTCCCATGGAGCTTTGGTAGGCCCAGCCTCACAGAGCTGCTTACTCACTCCTTCCCTGGCTGAAGAGACCTCAGGTGAGTTGCTAACCTTCCTCTTCACCCAGGCCATGCCTTTCCTAGCATCCCAAAATATCTCAGGCAGGAAGGGACCCTCAAGGATCATCACTCCCTTTCCCTGTCCCTGCACAGACCCCCCAACAACCCCACCCTGAGCACCCCTGAGAGCTCCTGCAGCTCTGGCAGCCTCGGGGCTGGGACCATTCCCTGGGGAGCCTGGGCAGTGCCCCAGCAGCCTCGGGGGGAAGAACCTTTCCCTGAGCTCCATGCCAAGCCCTGGCACAGCTCCAGCCCTTCCTGGGCTCCTGTCCCTGTTTTCCAGAGAGTTCTTCCTTGTGCAGCTCTTTTCCCTGCCAGGAGCTGCCCATGGAAGAGCTGTGATCCTTCTGGTGGATCCCTCAGTGCTGGGAAACCTCACCTGGAGGGGACTGGAGTCCTTCCCCTCTCCAGGACCCTGGTCCTTCAGCAGCAGCCAGGGAATTCCTCTGGGGTTCCTGCAGGCAGATATTTATGGGCATTTAAAAACCCCCTGCCAGTTTAGAGCCTGGAAGCTCCAGACACCTTGTTTAGATGGGAATGAGCTGAGGGAGGATTTGTCCCCGTGCTGCAAAACAGCTGAGTTCAACCAACACAGGGCAGAGAGGCTGTAAAGCACAAAAATGAGAGCATTTAATGAACTGAAGTGAGATGAAAATGTCACTGATACCAAGGATTTCTTGGTATGCACCTCTGTTTTCCACCTGTTTAATGAGGGCAGCACGGGCTGGTGCTCTTCAAAGGAGAGCAGTGGCTACAAGAAGCAGCTCTGTCACACCCCAGGTTCTCAATAACACTGCAAGGCTTGGGAGTGGAAATATTTCATATTAAAGTGGCCTTTTTCAGGTTTTTTTCCCAGCAAACCAGGTCTGATGTGAGCTGGCTGGAATCCTCCACCCCCTCCCCAGAGCATCTTGGACTGGTCAAGGGAAAGAGATTTTTATTTCCAGCCAGCCCAGAGCTCCTCCCATGCAGTCACACCTCCTCTGGGGGTTACTGAATATGTGGAATATTAGAGGTGAACATCTTCCACCTGGCCCCAAGAAGTGTTTTTACCTTCACTGGGAGCAAAGCCAAGGTAAAGGATGTGGGAATTGCCAAATGGGATCAGCCAGGAGCGACTCAACACAGAGCCCTTGTGTAGCTGATTTTCTGCATTTTCCTCTTTGAAAACAAAATTCTGCTTTATTGAAATCCAAGCTTTCAGCAGCATTGTGTTGGGTTCTGCCCTTTATATTCTGAATGCAAAGTCAAACATGCAAATAAGGCTGAAATGTTCCATTTCCACATGACAAGAACTTCGCATTTCCACTTCTCCTTTCAAAATAATTTTTGCAATGAAAATTATTGCCTGATGTAATGAAGTACAATAAGGACATCAAGGAGGGCTGTCAAAATGACAACAGAGTAACTTCGAGAAACTTTTTAAACACCACATTCCGTGCTGAATTTTTAAATATGACATTTCACTCCACACTGGAATGAAAATAGAGTTTGAAATTACAGAAAAAAAGAGAGACATTTCAGTTCCCACGTAGGTGTAGCCTTAATGCATCAAACATTCCAAACCCCAAACTTTGATGGGGTGGCACCAGGTATTCAAAAACAATTTCTGAAAGCTCTAAAATATCACAGAGAAAGTATCAGTTAGAGACTTTTAAAACCTTTTAAAACCTTGAAAACGTTCTGCATTAAAAACCAGAGAATATGTGGCTTTTTTTTTAAGGATAATATTGGCTTTTTAAGGGACAAATGTCCTTACAGAATTCCCCAGCTAAGATTACAGGGTCCCCTTCCCCTGCCTGAAGCTCGGTTTCACTGAGAGTGAACTTTAGAGCTTTTTAAGCTCAGATAATATTTAAATTCATGACTTCATCTCTGAAGGCGTCACTCCACAGCCTTGGGGAGGCAAAGGGAGTGGCTCCTGTGCAAGGCTGGTTTCCAGCAATACCCAGATGGAAACTTTTAATTTGCATTTTTCTGCTCCTTGTTAATTCCCCTTTATATGAACAACAGAAAATGGCTCCTTCCCTGAATGTATAAATACATGGAAATTGGATCAACTTAAAATACTGCAGTTAAAATGTCTGTAAATGTTTCTAAATATTGAAATAAAGTTCATTTTATCAGAGACAGGAAGAGTGTCTTGGGGACTCAAAGCTGGAAGAGCTGAGGGTGCTCACCTGGAGAGGAGAAGGCTCCAGGGAGAGCTCAGAGCCCCTGGCAGAGCCTGAAGGGGCTCCAGGAGAGCTGCAGAGGGACTGGGGACAAAGGATGGAGGGACAGGACACAGGGAATGGCTCCCAGTGCCAGAGGGCAGGGCTGGATGGGAGATTGGGCAGGAATTGTTGGCTGTGAGGGTGGGCAGGCCCTGGCACAGGGTGCCCAGAGCAGCTGTGGCTGCCCCTGGATCCCTGGCAGTGCCCAAGGCCAGGCTGGGCAGGGCTGGAGCAGCCTGGGACAGTGGAAGGTGTCCCTGCCATGGCAGGGGTGGCACTGGGTGGGCTTTAAGGTCCTTTCCCACCCAATTCCAGGATTCCATAAAAGACTCAAGGCTTCTTCTCCACAGCCACATTACAGGTATACGGACAGGAAGAACCCCCTGAGCCCTCAGGACATCCCAAGGTCAGCTTTTCTACAATGATCTTCCTTGTTTTAAACAGGAATACTGAAGCTGCATTGCTGAGGGAGCTTTTCAGCGGCTTGAAAATGAGTGGGATTCCTGCAAACAAAAACAAAAACAAAAACAAAAAAAAAATCCCAAGCAAAATTACAACAACAGCAAAACCAAAACGAGACAAAAATTCCCTCATCAGAAGGGCTTGGGAATACTCTCTGGGAAGGAGAGTGGCTTTTGAAGCCTGCAGATTGGCAGGGAGGAAAATTGAGTTTGAAATGTGTTGTCAGGGCAGCTCTGTGATCCTGGGGGTGTGGATTTCTCTGTGAGAAATAAAAACCTCTCATGGTGATTCCTGAGGACAGTGCAGGAACAGCAGGGGGAAATCTGCAAAGCAGAGCATTCTTTGGAGAGCTGATTGGGACAAAGTGGAACACTGAGGCTCCCTTGTGTAATCCCCACTGTTCCCATCCCTTCAGAGCTCTGGAGCAATCCCAGAACTTTTCCTTGCCCGGTTTTGGGAACACCCAAATTCCAGAGCTCTCCTGAGATTCAGCTCCAGGCCTGTGGCTCTGGAAGGGAAGTTTAACTTCAACCACCTCCTGGTGGAAATCCTGAACATTTCCAGGTAGGACTTGAGGCCATCTGACCTCACTCATGTCCCTGTGGGTGCCACAGCTTTGTCATGGGCACCTTGTGCCACAGGTATTTGCTGGAGCATCCTTTAAATGAAAGCACATTTGGGGTAGATCTCACTAATTTGCCCTAAATCTAGCCTTAAACTCAATCCTAAAACTCAACATTTAGACTTGGGAGTGAATTCCACATGCAATGCAGCAAAGGTGTTCCTAAAAAACCTGCAGAATCCCTGGAATTCCTTCAAGGGGCTTTTAAAGGTTCCCCACACATGTCTGGCTCTTCCCTCAGGCCCAGGAGTATCTGCAGTTGGAATGTCATGGGTTATTCTTCCTGGTTGTAAAAAGAGTGGCTGGAGGTTTGGGAATTACCTGGGACTGCTTGGAATAAGGCTGTGAATGTCAATTGAATTTTCCTCTCCTTAATTGTTCTGTGTGGAGCTGGACTGGCAGGGGGATGGCAGCAGCCCTGAGGGGTTTTTTGTTTTGTTTTGTTTTGTTTTGGTGTTTCAGAGCTTTTCTGGACGTTTCCTGGAGGAAATGTCTTGGTGAGTGAATCCCAGTTTCAGTGGTGCATTGGGAGTGTGAGCCCTGACTCAAGAAATAATCCAGGACTGCAAATTCCACAGGAACTTGTGAGAATTGGCATTATCTGCGTGCAAGGGCCTGTGGGAGGAGGAGGAAACTCTTCCTGGAATCCAGCAAAGCTCCTGAGCACGAATTACTGAGCTGAACTAACGAGTTTGCTGATCAAAAGTGCCTCATCTGAGTTTTAATGGGGCTCGACATAAAAGGGTAATTTGAATTTATGGCAGTGTCTCTTCATTCTTGTGGCAGAGTAGTTTGGAAGATCATTTTTAAAACATCCCATCCCACTCATTAAGGAAAGAAATTCAGTTTTTACCATGAGTAATGTCTTATCTGAAGCTGCAATAGTATAAGAAGGCTCTTTTCATATGAAAATCCTCCAAGTCTTTAGCATTTCTTCTTGCACACTTTGAACTTGATTTACATTTTCCCAACAGAACTGACTGAAAACCCTGTTTCAGATGAGGGGGGCTCACCACTAATGGAATATATGGCTCTATAATATTTTCATCATTACATAAACCCCACATTTAAATACCCTGCTCTTCTGGCCAGAACGCTTTGCTGAGCAGATGCTTCCTAATGAGCTCTTTCCAGTGACACTGAGGCCTTGGAGTTGATTTACAATGCATGAAACCCAGGAACACTTCAAACTCTTCCTTCCCACAAGCATCACATTGCACTGACTTTCATCTGCCATCCTATTGCCCAGCTGAGCCTTTTTTCTGTCCTTTCAAAGTTCCTAAAATCCTCTCATATCAGGGACTATTCAAAACTCTCTCACATTGAAATCATTTTCTCTAAGCCATAATTTGCTGCCATCCCCTATTCACTCCTCACTAAATCTGTGCAGGAATTCTGCCTCTTGCAAGAATTGCTGGGCTCTTGAGCTGCTCATCTCTTTCCATGCTGAAAGTTTGCCTCTAAAATCCACATTTGGGGGTTTTATCTCTTGAAACCTGGTTGGGAGAGCTGGGGGTGCTCACCTGGAGAGGAGAAGGCTCCAGGGAGAGCTCAGAGCCCCTGGCAGGGCCTGAAGGGGCTCCAGGAGAGCTGCAGAGGGACTGGGGACAAGGGCTGGAGGGACAGGACACAGGGAATGGCTCCCAGTGCCAGAGGGCAGGGCTGGATGGGAGATTGGGCAGGAATTGTTGGCTGTGAGGGTGGGGTGACGCTGCTGTGCAACACAAGGACACAGACTCTACCTTCAGAGGGCTGAGAAAACTACTCTGTTTATTGTTGGGATGTGTCTTCCTTTTATAGTATTTTTACAGAGACTAATTCGATTGGTAAAACAAGGATAAACCTCTTCAATCACATTGGTCAAAACAGAGAGACATCAAGAAGAAGTCTCTCCTAGGGAAAGGAATGGAAACATAAGTACAGTTAGAAAAACATGTCTTATTTACAAAAAAAATCCCTGAGGAAAAAAAAATTCAGAAAACCAAAACATCTCAGGCAAGAAAAAACAGAGCTACAGTGGGCAGGCCCTGGCACAGAGTGCCCAGAGCAGCTGTGGCTGCCCCTGGATCCCTGGCAGTGCCCGAGGCCAGGCTGGACAGGGTTGGAGCAGCCTGGGACAGTGGAAGCTGTCCCTGGAATGAGGGGAATGTTGGGATGAGATGATCTTTCAGGTCCCTTCTACCCCAAACCATTCCATGACTCTACAATGATCCCATGACTTGTTTCTAAGCAGTGAGAGAAGATTTCACTGTGGAGATCTTCAGTCACACTGCTGGGACAGCACCCACTGCTCTCACCTGAGAAGCTTTGAGCCTCCATCTCCTCACCAGTGGTCCCTGAGATAAAACAAGGACCTAAAAGTGCCCAAGAGGAGCTGTGGATGGAGCAGATTCCCACCCTGTTTGGAACATTTGTGGCTGCCATGGCCTGTGCTCCTCAGGATTCCTTCAGCACTTGTCATCTGTTTGCTTTGCCGGAGTGAGAGGCTTTGGGAGAGCTCTGAGACAAAGAGAGCAAACAGGAGCACAAACAGAGGTGCCACCAGCTGGCTCTGGGATGCTCCCTCCTCCCGGGATCCTCATTCCCAGAGAACAATGAGTGGTTCTCAGAGCTCTGTTTGGTCAGGGCTGAACTCTCTGTATCTTTGGGGTGGTTTCAGGTTGAAAGGTTGGGCCCTGCACCCTTCAGCCACTGGTTTCACTGGTTTGGTTCACATGGATGCCTACAGGGCAGCTTTGGAGGGAAAAGCAGCAACACTTGGCTCAGGGGAAGAGGATTTTGGGGAGATGAGGAGTTGGGTGTTAGAGCAGCACCTTCACCTCAAAGTGTGGGATTGATGGAGGCAGGAATGACACACAGCCGGGCTGGGACACAGGGGATTGCTCCAGGCAGATCTCAGGTCCTCTGGAGCAGGAGGGGTGAGAGAGGGGGTGTGCTCATCCTGAGACCCCAGTGGCTGCAGTGTCCCCCTGGGAAATGGCTCAGGGGAGGTTGGGATGGAGCTCAGGGAAAGGTTCTTCCCCCCTGAGCACTGCCCAGGCTCCCCAGGCTGCCAGAGCTCCAGGAATCTTTGGACAATGCTCCCAAGGACAGGATGGGATTGTTGGAGTATCTGTGCAGGGCCAGGGGTTGGATTTGATGATCTCTGAGAGTCCCTTCTTTCTCAGGAGATTCCATGATCCAATAATTGTCACATATCATTTCCATTACCCACATTCATCTTTTGCCTCTCCTTTTGCAGGTTTCCTGGCCAATTGAAGTCCCTCAGAATATCTTACATTTCAATATCTTCCTATCGGTTTTTTTTTTCCTTTCTGTCCCTTTTCCCCCTTTTTTCTGCCCAAGCCAATCATCCCAGGACACAAACCACAGGAAAATTCTTCAAAACACAAACTGTTTCAGCAGCTCCCTTTGGCCAGAAGATGCTCTAAAACTGCTGCAGGTTTTTGTCTCCTCTTAATAAATGATCAGAATCCCTTCATACTGTGTCCAGTCATCACCAACTGAGGGTCTTCAACCCAAATTTTAACTTCCCAGCAGGCCTTGCATTCAATATCTCACTGAAAGTCCAGGATGAGTCACATTTACTGCTTTATTTATGGTGCAATCAAAGGAGAGGGAGCAGCGACTGCTTCACCAGTGCATAAAATATCCCTCTTTCCTTTTGCCCTGGATTAGAAACACTGGGATTGCCAGACAAGCAAATGGTGGGAAACTCTGTCACCTTGCATTTGGCTTTGTGGGAAAGGACAGCAAGATTGCCCTGAGGATGGAAAAGCTTGAAATGAGCAGGAAAAGTGAACACAGAGGCATCCACCATGAAATGGAGTGGAGAAAGGGGATTTTGCCAAAAGACAGGCAGAGTTTCCATGCCCAGATCCATGGGAGAATCCCAAGCTGCAGGAGCTCCAGCCCACACCACATCTGCTCCTACCTCGTGGTGTCCTGGATGCCTTTGTTCCTTCTGGTTAATATTCTTTAATATCCTAAAAATATCTTCCCTGAAAGAGTGGCCAGGCAGTGGGAGAGGCTGCCCAGGGAAGTGGTGGAATCCCCATCCCTGGAAAAAAGGCTTAGATTTGATTGAAGGTTGGACTTGATGATTTTGGAGATCATTCCCAACCTTAAGGATCCTTTGTGTCTCTGATATCAAACTTAGGGAATTTCCTTATCCAAAAAGGTCAGTTGAAAAGCAGGAATAATTTCTGGATAAATCTCCCAAGCTGAGCCATTGGTGCAGGAGGGCTGGCACAGCACAAAGCTCCCACTTTAGCTGACATGAAAGATTTCAGCTTGCCCAAGTCTGAATAATTGAGCTGACATGATCAGATCATCTTTTGATGGTCTAATTGAATTATGTGCATTTCTGAAAGCTTCTCTCAGTGGAGCTAATGAGTTTTATGTCTCTACTGAGCCAGGCTGACCCAGCCAGGGTTCCAACCTTCCTGTAATGGATCTAAACAGGACAAGGGCTCAGCCAGGAATTCTTACACCAATTATCAAAAGTTCAATTCAATTCCTCCCTCCTGCTGACTGCTCAGAACCTTGTCCCAGTAGGATTCCCTGTGACTTTGTTGGGATGTGGGATTTTATTTCCCAGGGTGTTTCCTGGGCAGCCTGAATGGCTGGAGAGGGAAGATGCCTCTGCTTTTATGGGATCCAAGCTGGATTCCATTATCCCAGGGGATGAGTTCCTAAGGTCAGGTAATTAAAGAAGGTCAGTGAGATAAAAGGATAAGATTTTTACAAGGAGGGTGGGCAGGCCCTGGCACAGGGTGCCCAGAGCAGCTGTGGCTGCCCCTGGATCCCTGGCAGTGCCCAAGGCCAGGCTGGACAGGGCTTGGAGCAGCCTGGGACAGTGGAAGGTGTCCCTGCCATGGCACTGGATGGGTCTCTAAAATCTTTTAAAGATTCCCTCCCACCCAAACCATTCCATAATTCCATGGACATTGTGAGCTGAACATCAGCCCTACAAGAACAGATTCCTTTCACTCACTTTTCTTATCTTGAAGCAGACAAAAGTCAGGCTAGGTATAAAAATGAGTTTATTCCATCGGGGAAAGTGTCTACAGAGAGAGAGAGGTGCCAGTTCCAGCACCTGCACCTGAACTCCAGCCCCAGGAGGAACTGAAAGTGTCGAAACCTTTTGTGGTGGGGAGAAGTTTGCTCAGCCCAGGGTGTCAGCTGGGAAATCCACCCTGTGTTTGCCTGTGGATGAGCTTTGTGCCATCAATCGCTCTGAAAACAGGGATTTACAGCCATGGGAACCTCGGGGGTGTGAGAGGAGGCTCAGAGGTTCCTCCTCCACCTCCTTCACATTCCATCCTGATGGACAATGTCCCTTTGGCCACCCAAATCTCTGCTGGTGGAGGCTGGAAGACATGTGAGGATACAGCCATGAGGGGAGAGGAGATGCAGGTTCCTCCGGGGTTCCTCCAGAGCTACCAGTGCCACACACAGCCCTGTGTCTGCCTGGCTGTCACTGTCACTGCACCTCTGTCTGCTGCAAACCAAGCCCAGCCAGGATGGAAACACTGCTGGAATCAAAGGCAAAGTTCAGGGAATTTCAGAGGACAAGGGAATGGTTTGGGTGGGAAGGGACCTTAAAGCTCCTCTCATTGCACCCCCTGCCATGGCAGGGACACCTTCCACTGTCCCAGGCTGCTCCAGCCCTGTCCAGCCTGGCCTTGGGCACTGCCAGGGATCCAGGGGCAGCCACAGCTGCTCTGGGCACCCTGTGCCAGGGCCTGCC
>VZUI01006347.1:0-37357 GCA_013401135.1 Cettia cetti | reverse complement strand
CCCCCAACACTGGGTGGAGCATCTCACAATGGGATGATGGAATGTGTCATGTGCTTGGGGAGCCTTAATGGGCCATTATCAGCAGATACCCCGGTGGGGGGTGGGGATGAGCAATGAAAGAGATAAGAAACACTACCCTACCCGGTTTTAACAGCTGGGCCATTATCAGAAAGCATCCAACCCCCTCCCCCCACAGTTACAAGTGATAAAGAAAAAACCCCACATTTCCCCAACTGTTTTCAACAGATGAAATAGAATACACATTTTTGGTTCCATAACCCAAGACACTGGTCTTTTTCTCCACTGGATTTTCCTACGGCATATGGGGTCAGCCTGCTTCTGTATCTTTAAAATTTTCCTTCTTATAATATGTCCAGCCTTCCTGGACTTCTTTACCCTTCAGAATTGTCTCCCAAGGGACTTTGTCAGTCCATGTCCTAAAAAGGCCAAAGTCTGCCTCCCAGATGCCTAAAGTGGCAGTGCTGCTGGTGCCCATCCTTACTTTGTTCAGAATTGAGAACTTTATCAGTTTTGTGCTCTCTGTGCCCCAGATGGCCACCATGCACACCACATCACCCACTATTCCTTCTCTGCTGACAAACAACAGGTGTATTGGGATAGCTCCCCTGGTAGGTTGGGAGGGGATTCACCTGGCACCCTACCTCCATTTTCCCTGTCTCTTAGGTCCCCTTCTGCCTGTTGGGGTGAGGATCTTCCACTTCCTGAGATGCAGTTTGCTGCCTTAGTGTTGGCAGAGATAGAGAGAGTAAGACTCAGAAAGGTTAACTAAACCTGCATATTAATAGAATTTTCTTAAAAGGTATCTTATATATAGAAAAAAGAAAAGCATACTAAAGCTCCTTAGAGTATCAAATTACACTGATTTCATAGCAATTGCTTTAAAAATTAGAAAGGCCATATAATTTTCAGTATATAGAGAAGTAAGATTCAGAGTGAAATATTGTCTACACATTTAGGATGTGGTTGTGCACAGGTTTAAATTCTATAAATTTTAGATTGGTAAAATAATCCCTGAGATTGAACATATTAGGAATAAAAAGTCATTTTATTGAGGGGATTCTTCTGTGTATCTTGGTTTATGCAAGTCATGCTCTTCCTAAAAGCTCTACTGCTAGCAGTGGAATTTCTCACATACTAAGAAGTTAATCTTGTAGAGCAATTTGACTGTCAAAGAAAGAATATACTTTTTTAATCTTCTGGAGCTTCAAGGAGGAAAAATATGTTAAGAGGTCTTTGACTCAGAGTCATTGGAAGTTACTTCTTTGATCTTCTGAGAAGTAGTTCTGCTGATAAGTGGGTTGCTTTAAGTTCTGAAGATACTGAAATAAATTGTTGCAACCCAGTTCATCGTGTTGGTTCCCTATCCAGTAGGAATAATAATTATTTCAAATGACGACACAGGATTTGTTCTACTTTGTATTCTCCTTTTGTTCATTCCTATGTTGTTAATGTTCCCCTAAGTCTTTCTTATCTGTCAGCATCAGGGTTTTACAGCAGACTTTCATGACTGAGCTTTTGGCTTCTGTGACTAAAATGACTGGCAAAATGTCTGGGAGACTGAGCTATTCTGTAGTGCTTGAGCAGATTTTTCAGATGTGAAAATGTGTTTACTGAGTATATAAATAGCAGGCAGTCAAAAATGTGAACTTGAAAATAAAGGGTGGCAGTACTTTCTGTCCTACATACCTATAAGGCAGAGTGAGAAGAACACCCAGAAAAAGAGCAAAAGCTATAAGCAGTAGTCTTGGCTTTATGCCTTCACTCAGGAAAGGAATATTTTGTACCTGTACATATTTCGTATCAGAACTCTGCTAAAAGATTGTGCTTAGTGATCACCATCGGTGTCTTGATGGTGCAGATATATTTATATATATGTGAATGTCTCTTCATGTGTGTCTCTTCATGAGAATGGGAGTGGAAGAAAGAAGGCTGTTCAGTACTTCTAGTAACATATTTTAGGTTAAACCATAATAATTCTGTAATGCTCTGTCGTCATAATGAGGTATCAGAAGTGTCCTCAGAAAGGCAACCTGTGGGGAAGATACCTGTGTCAGGGACCAAAGACGGGTCTAAGGCCTGACATATTTGGTCTGCAATTGTGCACTTCCACAAGATAATGTAGAAGAACTTATTGTTAGTTGGTAGCACTAACCTTCAGAAATGAAACTATGTATCAGTGGAATTCATCCAAAAGGGGAAGAATAAAGCATGGAAGTGTTGGCATGGAAGCGTGATCATGGGCTGTTGTGACCTCATCTCATGCATTGGGCCCATGTGAGATGTTGTTGAAACTGGCCACTCTCAAGGGGAAGATATAAGGTGTGGTTCCGGGGTGGAGGAGAGAATATGATGTGATGCACACTGTTTTCATTCAGGGGATGCCCTGAAAGTGTGCTGCCCTCTTGCCCCTCCTACTCAGGAGATGTGTTCTGTCTCTTTCTCCTGCACAGCAGCTTCTCCAGCATTCAGGGGGTTGGTATGTATTTACTGCTAACACTAATAAAATTGACTTGCTTTGCTATTCTGACTGTGTCTTTGAGTTTTTTGTGCACAGGCATCCTCCTGAACCCGTAACAATAACTTCCTACATCTTTCTTCCCTCTCCCTTTCATTCTTTTTCCTCCAGGCTAATTGCAGTAGCCTTTGAGATTTTTAAAGATTTTGAATAACCTTTGAATGCCCTTGAAACCAACCTGATCCTTTTTCTGGTAGCCAGCATATTGTTGTGTATGGTTCAGGTCCTGTTTAAGGTCAGACACATCACCCAGACATTTGTCCAAAAGCTGGAGTGGAGGAGTATGTGGGACTGTATGGGTCAGTGTCTAGGGCAGTGATCTGTGTTTGCACTTTACACATAGTAAGTGCATGATCCAGAAAAACTAATGAAAGTTTTTACCTTGAAAAAGGTGTGCTGCCTTCCTGGCAACCCAGGAGGACCCAAACCACTTGGGGCCTGGCCCAGGCCTACTGACCCATGCCCAGCACTGCCCAGTGCCCTCAGGAGGGAAAGGTTTCCGAATCTGACAGCGAGACACCATTCCCTACATCTGCTCCAGCCACTGTGACAGACAGTGGTTAGTTCAAACCCTGATGACAAACAGTGGCACTGAAGCAGAGAAACAACGTGCTGGTGTCACTTGCCCCTGTACACAAGCAGAAGAAACGTATATAAAAGTCAACCTTAAAAAAAGCTTTAGCAAAAGCAGTCAAAGAGAACAAGGAGGTTGGAGAGGGTGTAGAGGATGAAGAAGCAGGGCCATCACAAGGGCCGTTTTCAGTGCTGTTACCAAGGCCATCACTTTTAGTGATAATGAATGTGTTTTTATTCATGCATGTGCTGGATCTCATTTTGGAGGAACTTAATATGGAATCAGTGATTTGATGTGTTAATTAAGGGGGAGATGCGGGAGGCAGGGTGGCAGTGAAGTAACACCTTTCATTCCTGCATGCATAACAGCTCTGTTGGAAGGTGATGTCTTGATAGGCTATAGTGCCAACAATTAGTCTAGCAGTAACTAATCCACAGATTCCTGCATTATTAAGTGTGTAAGTTCAATATATGCTATTTCCTTACAGAGAATGGTATGAGAAGTCATCACTAAGATCATAATGAGAACACAAATAGATGTACTTTTTAGGGGCCTGGTTAGAAAGTGTGAAGAACCAGAAAGTTTGTAATGTGGATCTCTGTGTAACTTTGATTTTTCAGGGCCATGATGTGGGCCTAGAATCACTTTCTAATTTCATGGGCTCTCAAAGAATAATAGTCAACCTATGAAATTATCCAATAAAACTTTGCCATTGATCCTTGATGGTTGCTTGATTTTGGCTCATACAAATATTATTCTTGCTGTCCCAGTGCACTGTTCCTGTGTGCATCTGTATGTATCCATTGGTAAAATAAATACCAAAAAATAAAAAAGATACAAGGTCAAACCTGCTTTAAACTTAGGGAAACTTTGTATCAAAGCTAAGCTTAGCTATAGCCCCTTGGTTTTAAAATGTTTTGGTGTAACACAGAAGATTATTGAACTTTTTTTTTGCCTTTTCCTCCTCTATGCACTTGGATCGCCAGCAGCATCAGTGGTAGATTTCATTACTCCCAAGCAATGAAATTTCTATTCTTTCTGTGTAGTGCTTTCTGTGGACCATGAAATTATTTGCCTGTATGGAATACTGAGAGGTGTTAACTTTTCTGAAGCACTATCAATGTATAATTCAAAAGGAAAGTATATGTAGAATCTCCACACTGTACTGCTGTGCAAGTCTTGTTGTGAATTCCCTTTTAGTAATATATGGGAATCTTCTTTTTAGACTACATTGTTTTAAATTATTTAAAGTAATTACTTTGACACATATTTAAATGTGCTCATAATGCTATTATCTCAATTTGTCTTACATGTTCTACCTGATCAAATGTATTCCAATATGTGTTTTCCTCCTCTAGGATGAGTGGTACAGGGTTTAGTGAATATGGGGAATATGAACATTACAGTGTAATGTTAATGATGCAAAACATCTACTATACATTCAAGAGAAGCTTAAAACAAAACCATAAACTAAAAATGGGAACAAGTGGAATATCTCTTTTCAAGTAGGACTAGGCTCTTTTCCCTGAATAAGGGGCTGTCTGCTTCTAGTGGACCTCTGGGACTCCATGGGGTATTTCATGGTGGGTCTGCCGGTCCAGAACTGCTGTTGCTGGTGCTGTGTGGAGCAGAAGGAAGAAGAGATACTTGGGAAGCAAAGACTGTAAAGCAGGGACTGAAATTTTTCAGGAGATACTAGAAAAGGAATTAAGGGCTCAGCTGTCTTAAACCTAATTTGTTCTCTGTTTGCTGATTCGTGGGCTGAAATCCGTTATTTCAGCCCAAGTGTCTTCCCTCTACACCTGTTTCAAGTCTGCGTGTGAACCATCTGCAAATACAGTGGCTTGTGTCTTAGGTTATAGTGAAGATATGGGGGCATGGAGAAGCTACTGGCTAACTCATTCTTTGGAGCAGGCATGCTGCCTTTCATCAGTGCTCTGTGAAAGTCATTGCTTGAAAAGAAAAGTCTCATATAATGGGATTTTTTTTACAATTCCAGTCTAGTCACTTCAGTTTGAAGTCTGGCTTCATCCCCCCATGCTTACCATAGACTTCTGATTTTAAAAGCAGGAAGGAAAATCGCTTTTTAGTCAAGATGTAAGATGGTTTTTGCTACTGATAACTACTGCTTCACTTTCAGTAATGTTACCCTCCCTTTCACTTTTGTTGCATTCTTTGTCTTCCTGGGTCTTGCCTATGTAATTATTTCTGTAGAGTATGCTCTTCCTCATTGCCTGCTGGTTTGATGTCACACAGAAGGGCCCCATCATCCATGCTGAGCTCTTTTATATTTATGCTATAATAATTTTCTGCTTTTGCATGTTCTACAACCATCTGTGAGTAGCTTACAATCTATTTCTATGTTCCAAAAACTGTTTCTTTTCAATTTTGAACAGGAAGAATTAAAGTCTTTATATTTTTCCTCTAAACCTCTCTTCATGGATGTCTGATAGTCAATTCTTGCTCTGACTAGAGTGGAACACTTGTACCCAATTTTTGCTACTAATTTTCTTTTCTCTCTCTGATCTTAATTCCACAGATGCTATAAGAATTTTACTTGTGATTTAGTTTGGTAACTGATGTACTTGTCTCAAGATACTTATCTTAAAGATATATTGAAGACTCAGAATATTTTTGCATAGCATTCCAAGACAGAAGTCTGTTGATATGGTTGAAATCTTGTCCAAAATCTCTTCTGCATCAAATGTTTCCGTAACTTTCTTTTGTGTTGACAAGTGTGATGTTGCTGTTCGTATCTGTTCTGAAAGATGCTGCAAAGATGGTAATGTAGAGCATCTCATTATGTGTCAGCTGCTTTTGGTTTCTGTTGGTCCTTGCCCATGTACCTTAAAACACACAAGTTCTAGCATTGAAAATGTGTGACGTTTCACTTAGTAACTCTTGATCAAAAAGTTGATAAATATCTAATATCCAGTTAAAAATCCCACAACCAAAACCACTTTTCTAAAGAAGGTTTTTGGCTCTTGAAAGGGTTAATAAAGCCAGAGCGATTGATGTGTGCTGGGAACTAGTCATAGGATCATTCATGAAATCATAAACTTATGTAACTTTAATAGAGGAGTCAATGGTTTCTCCAAAATAAATTTCTAAATAATTGGGACAAAGGCACAAAATTTTTTATTACATGATGCAAAAAGAAACAGAAATAGAAAGAAAATAAATAGAACAGTGACTTAGTTATGCTTACTTGTCTTTTAATAAAAAGTAGTTTCTTTGCATGTCTATATATTCTGTAGCCGTGTTAGGAGTACAGCTGTTTCTGAATAACTAAAACCACTTTAAAACTATGTTTTTGGTAAATAAGCCTGCTTTCTCATATTCTACATGCAATGCTTGGAAAGAATTCTTCATAAATTGGTTTTGTAGATATCTATTCCTCCAAACTTTCTGTAGAATTCTGATGTTCTGCATGATTTCTTTCTAATGTAATGGGATTCTGGTCTGTTAACTCCAGTGCTAGGCAACTGACCGTCATATGTATCTTTAGGAAAAGCCTTTAGAATAAGGCATTCCAATAACAGGTAAGCTACCACAGAAAAATACGGATGTTTAACTTCCAAGAACACCCATCTTAATTAGAGTTACACAGGATGGAGGCAGTATGTGATATGTTATACCTTTTGTGTTTTCAGTTGGATAGATTTGCTAGTATAAGAATTCCAAGAAGTAAAAAAGAAAGACCTCCTATGCCACATATGAAGCAGTCACATTCTACAGATTGGTCATCCACGCCCATGGACCCGGAGGATTTTGCTCAAAAACCACTGTCGGAAAGAGAAATCATAGCACTGTTTGAAAAAATGATGGTAAGAGTCTTACACTTGCTTTTACTTAAAGAATGATAACATGGCTAAGTGATAAGTGGAACATATATTCTTATGTGCATGTGTTCTAATCTCTACCTGAATTATTAATATTATAGTTGTTATGAGTTGTAATTGTTTGTTGGAAATAAACATTTCAATACTTTATTTCTCAGGAAATAAAGTATTGAAATTATTTTTGCAAAGTTTTGGTCCAAGTACATTTAAAATAGAAATTAGAAGTGCAATTATGCAACATATTTTGAGGAGGAACAAGAAATGGGGGATCCTTCTTCCTTTCAAGATTAGCTGAAACTTTTACAAAGAGATTTTATGCTTTCAAATGTCACAGCCACATTTAGTTCTGAATTTATATGCCATGTCACTCTTGCACACAAAGAGAGACTTGCCTCCAAAGCAGCATTTGTCTGCAAATTTGCTTCTTTCCTTAGCTATCATTGTTAGTGCACTACAAAAGAGCAGTCACAAATATCATGTGGCATTGGTAGCACCTCAATAGGTTGAACTTTTTTGTCGTGATGACATTTTGGGCAATTGGAAACTAAACATGGAATGGCCATGAGAAAAGAATAACTCAAATCTGAAGAGCACAAGAGAACATTAACAAGGAGAATGATGCCTAGATTATTATTTCTTTCTCTGCCTCACAACAAGTAACAAGTAACTCTTGAAATATGAAGGGATCACCAGGGACTGGCACGTGAAGAAAATGAAATGTGGTATGAGAGAAGTAACTTTGTGTAATTTGTACTTCCTAGTACTCAGTGGTGATAGCTTAATTTTGAAGAAGTTTTTGTAGAACTCTTGAGAACTATAACTGAAGGATAATACTCAGGGTTTTAATGGTTAAGCTGGTAAAGGAAAGGAATAATTAACCGTGTTATTAATTTTTGTATTTTTACTTGTTGCCAAATGGTTCATTTTTTCTTGGTGTACTTTGATGTCTTGCTTCTCTTAAAAATTTCACTGTAACTGATAGTTGCTCAGATGTTAGGAAATGGGAGAGTTCTTTTGAATAAAACTTGAAGGTGTGCTTCCTTCCCCAAACCCCTTATATTTAGATTTCTCTAACATCCTACAGACATTCTGGTGTAGGATAGTCTGTGATGCTATACTGTGCCATAAATAAATGGAATCCTTAGAAACCTACTACTGTGTGTCTAGATAAATATAGATGCTTATATCCATGGATCCTTAAATAATTAATTCCAATTTTAAAACTACTTTGCAAAATAAGTTAAAGTACTGATGACATCTGGATAATTTGAATGCTTTCCTAGTTTCTTTGAATAACAAAGCTCTTAAACTTGTATTAAGCTACTTTATCAGTGTTGTTTTATCTATAACATGTACTGCAGAAAGGATTTTTCAGATTATCCACATTTGAATGGGCTGGCATAAAGCTAGTTTAGTCACAGTAGATTACATAGCTAATTATATATTGTAGCCTCTAGTTTGCTGTTCTGATCAAACTAAGTGATTTTGGGGGCTGGATTGGTGAACAATTTGAATGTTGTAGTCAGTCTTTTAGAACTAATTTTTCACAGAAAAAAAATAGTCAATGAGTTAGTACTGAGTAGAGGAGGTTTTAAATTCTAAAATTTAAATTTTAAAGTAGAGGAGGGTTTACTGAATGTCTTATATTGTACTTTGGGTTTTCCTGGATGCATATGGCTTCCTTCTGATATTTTATGCAGTGGCATCTTGTATGCTTTTCATGGCAAAAATTATGAAGGAGCTCATAAAACCAGACAGTTAAAGATAATAATTAACTGTCATTTAGCTCCTTTAATTTCTGTTAGTGCTATTAGGAAAATATCCATATGAAATAATGTATTCTTATTTTCCAAAGAGGTGTTGCTTACCTGTAGAATATATTTCAGTTATCTAAGAAATTAAGAATGGAGATAATGTATTTTATAAACTGAGCAATATCTGTTGTGCCGCTTGTATCACTCTAGTCTGTATAAATTCCTAATGATGTTTCATTTGTTAAAAACAAGAACAAATTACTTTTTACTGCACTCACAGACAGAATATATCCCATAAATTAACCTGCTGTTATATCTAGGCTTATGGAATACAGTTTGAGTTGACAGGTTTCTTAATTCTTGAGGGTTTTTTTGTGTTTAGAAGTTAAATACTTTTATTTAAGTTTAGAAGTTACTTTTCAGAAATTATGAAAGAGCAAGTCTGCAAAAAACTACTTTAAATAGACCAATGAACTTTGCAACAGCTACATGATAAGACAAAAAGGTATTTTTTTTAGTTCAAGTTAAGTTCAAAATTAACCCTATCTCAGCTGAAACCGGGACAGGGGTCAAGTATTTTCTGCAGTAACTTCTTAAAGCTTGGATTTATATAAAAGTGTAAATGTTTCTAGGAACTCTGATTCATTCTCTTCAGCACGAAAGCTATTGAAAGACAAGGAAACCTAAGTTTTGGTGTAGTATAAATTCTGAGGACTGTCTATGCTGTTTGTCTTTGATTTCTGACTAGGTGAAATAACTTTGATATCAAGATGGTTACTCACTGATTTTGTAGCATTGCTCCTGCCAAAGCTGGTGATGATTCACCTTACAAGTGTTGGCTGAAAAAACCTGCAGTAATTCTTGCTAAGCTTGGGTAATGCACATAGTAATGCTGTATGTGTGTGCCAAAATTGTTAAATGTTCCTGAAATTTTTTTTCCCCTTTTATTCTTTAACCTACACCATGAATAGAAATGCCATTTCTCACAGATGTGCAACTGATTACAATGATCAGAGCATTTCTAGGCTGGAACAGTAGAACTCTCCGTGTCAGAAATGCTAGTGACATTCAGAAGTGTCACTTGTGTGGTTTTGAGTGCAGGTCTCTCTCTGCCTTTTTTGACCTCTGGATTTATGTTGGGGTGAATTAATTATGATGTAATTTGATAATGGCTGAAGGTTTTGATATAATGTTTAAGAATTTGGGCCTTGCTAATTGCAAAGGTGATTATTAATTTGTGAACTAGTTTCAGTGCAAACCACATTTGCTGCCTAAGATGAAGCATCTGGGAATAGAGGAAGAGAATTATAGAATAAATTAAAATTAGAAATTAAAATTGAAATTAAAATATATAAAATACTGGTTTGAGTATGTTTATAAATGTTTTGGGAAATATTAAATAATGCTTTTCTGTTAGTTTGATGCATGTGTGTGTGAAAATGTAGGTCTTTTCTAAAAAGAGAGTGTAGTAAAAATGGTTGTGATGCACTTAGTAATCCTAGCATAGTTGACTGGTTTTGGTTTTTTTCAGTCTGAGTTCAGAGGGAATATGAATAAGGATTTTGGTTAACATCTTATGAAAAGTTTTGATTAACGTCTTATGAAAAGTTGTTTATATAACAACTGAGTTCATATTCTTGTGTCTTTATTTAAGTAAGTCTTTTGTATTTAAATCATTCCTATTGCTGTATGGCATTTAAGACTGCTTTTTCTTTCTTTTTCTATCCCATTCTAGGAAGATATGAATTTAAATGAAGACAAGAAGATGCCATTGAGAGAAAAGGATTTTAATACCAAAAAAGAAATGGTGATGCAATATATTAGCACTGCTTCCAAGTCTGTAAGTAAATGACTAAAAGCTTACATTATTTCCTGTTGGGTGGAAAAAGTGATGCATGCATGTTACATTCCTTTGACTAACTTCTGTTTCTCATAGTACCATTTAAAAATGCTTTGTGTCTCATTATTTTACAAGATACACTGGCAGATGATCACTTGTACTTGAAATGTGTCTTCTACACAGAAACCAGCATTTCTTTTTGGTAGAGGTAGGGATAAGAATAAAGATGGAAAGATTCTGCAAAGACATCTTGCAAAAGTTTGGTGTGAACCTTTTCTTTTCTGGCATTGTTTAAAAAGAATTCCTCAACTGATGAGACTTTTTCATTCCTGACGTAACATAGAATTCATGTTTGATGCTATGTAATAGCTGATAATGAAAGTGTTGTGCACAAAATCAATTACTGTCCATTTTTTAGCCTATAGAGATAAGGACTGGTTGTTCTGAAGCAGTGCAAGGAGTTCTATGTAAGGGCCAAATTAAGGATGCAGTTTGCATAAGAAAAACTGCCTAGTTTTTGTAGAGTAGAAACTGACTCCTGCACTAAATGCTGCATAGCTAATCTTGTCCTCAATCCTTTTGATTGTTTTAGAATTCATATTTGAATCTTTGACTCTCACTGCTGCATGTAACTAGAGATATCAGTAAAAATTGCCTGTATGTAATTATAACTAAATACTGAGAAATTAAAACATAGCAATTTAACTGAGATATTTATCTTACTAGTTCA
The DNA here is from genome assembly GCA_013401135.1 of Cettia cetti. Taxonomy (NCBI): domain Eukaryota; kingdom Metazoa; phylum Chordata; class Aves; order Passeriformes; family Sylviidae; genus Cettia; species Cettia cetti. The sequence continues at coordinate 26,081 of VZUI01006347.1, read as the reverse complement.
AATGACGTATATTATTAGTGTATTATTATTATATTATATATTATATTATTATATTATAGTATATTATATTATTAGTGTAATGCTTTAGCACTTTTAGGAAGGTGGGTATGCCTAGTGCAGGACCGAACTGCCTGGAGATTACTTTATATAAGATGAGTTTATCAAAGCTACTAGTCTTTCTATAGCTGAACAGGTCCTTAATACCAGAAGATTAGGTCTAGCTTGTTTTGCTTTTTTAGAGATATTGCATGGTAAATCAAGAAACTTCAGACTAGTAAATCTTAGAACGTTCTTGAAATTTACCTACCCAAAGTAGTATGTGAGGGTTTATCTATCAATGGCACCCCTAGCCTCCATATGTATTTTAAGACCTCAGTTGATTGATCTAAAAAGTAATGTGATAATAGGACATGATTGGCTGTGCAGAGTTTCTGCATTCTCACCTGTTCCTGGAATCATAGCATACTGATGGTGGTGATGTTAAGGCTCTCTTTGTCAAGAGGAAGGTTTTCATGTCTTTGCTTCTTGACAGTTAAAACTTGGAAAGAACTGAAACCTATTTAACAGAGTAGGTCTCATTTGTCCTTCTTTCTGAGTGCCATTTGCAATTTTGCTCTTTTCTTTGGATGTCGTCACACTTGTGTTTTGGCAGTGGAGCACTATGTCCAAAGCAGATGTATAAGGTACTTCGTTGAAGAGGACAAATCTGTTTCCTCCCCCAGGGCAATGATTTGTTCCCACACACTGTTGTCTTGTGCATTTTCCTGAAGTCCCCAACAGCATTTTCTCCTTTCTCTTCCCTTCCTCTGCCAGTAGCACATGTGTTTCCCTTTCTGTGGTGGGAGATGACTAAAGAGCAATCCATGCAGGGAAACTTTTCTTTCCTGAACTCTCTTTCTGCTGTTGTGTCTTTACTGGAAGTGACATTCACCTGTTTTGTACGGGGAGTAACTATTTTTTGTGAGGCACAGATTCAGTATTTTGATCCAGTAGTGCTGCAGATGATTTCAGTTTAGTGCTGGAGCTATTGAGATGGGAAATTCCTTCCCTTGCCATTGAAAACTCCTTGTTCCTGGCATGTTCTTTTATTTCTTGAGTTAGTTGGACTGAGTGCCTTCTGAGTCTAGAGAGAATAGTGCATTGCACCCCAAGAGTACTTGTTTAACTTTTGCTGTACCTTGATTGTGAAAGTATTATACTGTTTTGGAATAGTTGAAATGCCATGCAGCTCCTGACTATTGTGTGCATCTAATCCCATCTCAGGCCTCTCCTTCTATAAGTGATACTGCAGTAGCTTCTTCTGATAGTTTGTACTTCTTTTCATACTTCTTGAACTCTAAGGAGATGGGTACTAAGGTATTTTGCCTTGGGAAAGATATCCTCATTCTCAACTGTTATGGAGAGTACAGAGCATGTTTCATTTAAAGCAATTATAATTTTAAGAACTATTAAAATTAAGAACAGAGACTGCACCTCTAATGAATCAATGAAAATGAAATGGCCTCTGGTGATCAAAGTGGACTCTACTGTAACCAAAGCTTTATCATTGACCTCAATGTCAGGGTTTCTCTTTCTTAGAAGTGCACAACTCCTTTCCAATAATCACAAAGACACCTCTTTGCAAAGTAATACTTGTAGAAAAGAAAAGTTTTGAAAATAAATTTCCAGGTTATGGGGTTAATACTCAAGAGGAAATAAAAGTAACATTGCTATCATGTTACTCAGTCATAGGCTCTGCTGTTTGATATGTTCAAAACACAAACTGGGTTTTAAAAGTGAATTTTCTTCTCAAGATTTTGCTTTTGTTGTTCACATTGTGCCCTTGTAATGCTTTAACTAGAGTAATTGATGCTGACTTCATGCTGCATCTGCTCACAGACCAGTTGTTCTTCAATTGAGCAGTTTTCTAGAGGCACTGATGCCTCAAGATATTTCCTGTCTCTCAGTTAACTTGAACATTTTGAACTTAAGCAGCTTTTCTCATGCTGAAATACAGCTAATATAATCTGTTTCACAATTGGTACAAAATGCAGCTCTCATTTTACTTAAGCACTGGCAGATGTATAATATTCTTATTATGTTGCAGAACTTTGGCATAACTATGAATAAGTGGTACTTATCACTGTGGTAGTTTGTTGTACAGACATTCACAGTTTACTGGTTCTTTTGCATAGGGTAGTGTTCCAGTGGGGAACTGAGTCTGGATTGGGATGACTGGTTACTCTCTGGATGTTGGTGTGAGTCTCTACTGCGTCTGGCACTGTTTTCAGACAGGTTACATGAGGCTTTCTGAAATGTCTTTCTGGTGAATTCCTCCAGTCTGGCTGGGCTCCTGTCCTATGTGACCTTTGCATTGCACACATTGCTATTGATTATATTAAATTCCTTCCAAAATATCTTCTAACCATTTTAGCTGTATGTCCTGTCCATATGACGGTCTTAATATGACTGTGCATCAAAAGAAAGCAATTTTGCTGATGACTTGTGAGTATTTTGATTACATCAGTTTTGTCAATTTTACAGCAGGTACTGCTGGGAGAAGTGACTGGAAATGACAGATTCTCCACACAGGATATTAATCCATATGCTTAGGCATACTAGGAGTGCTTATCAAGTAGTGTATGCACATCAAGAGCTGCCAGCAGAATTTCTCAGATCTTTTGAAATTTTCAACTCTCTTGTAAGATTTAGTTTAATACTTTGCCATGAAGGCTGCTGGGAGTTTGTTTGGTCATTTTGTCTCTAGTCAGTCTGTTATCTCATCTATGCAGAGTCCAGCTGGAAAGATCCATGAAAGAAAACTGAAAATACTGAGTTTCTTTTTGTTAGCATTTATTGTTATTGATTTTTTAAAATTTTCTCTGGGTTTCCTAGATCTGTCTCCCAGATTCTCACCTCAACCCTTATCTACTGCTGTATATCTCATCTATTTTTTTTATTTTTTATTTTTTTGTGGAGCATAGTTGTTGGAAGTTACCCTCATATTTAAGCAAGAAGGGATATCCATCAATTCAGAAGCATGTACGTTTGGAATGACTTTCCATGTATTACACATGGTGTTTCAAAATATAACATGATATGCTACATTTTTGGGATGGTTCCTGGAGTAGAAATTTTTTTTTTTTTTTTTTTTTTTTTTTGTGTGTCTGGAGCATTTGTCATCAAGTTATTCCAATTTTAATATCTCTGATAGGGGAGACTACACAGTCTGCCTGAGCTTGAGCTACCAGTTCCAATGCTTGACCAGCCTCATGCTTAAGAAAACAAAGAGAGGAGGGGGGAAGTTTGTCTTATGTTTAACCAATTTCCTGTATTTCAGTTTGTTTTTCTTGTCCTTTCGCTGATAGAGCCTTCTCTTCTTGGGGCTAAACAATCTCAGTTCTACCAGCCTCTCTATGTACCATAGATTCTCTTGTAATTGGGTCCACAGCCCTTTCTGGGCTCCTTTCAATATGTCCATGTCTCTATGTTGGGAATTAAGGAACTGGGCAGAATTCTCTAGATGTCTCACCACTGCTGAGCTGAGGGGAAGGGTCATTTCCCTCAACCAGCTGGTGACGCACTTACCTGTGGTCAACTTGTCATCCGTCACAACTCCTATTTTCGTACAAGCCTACATTCCAAGCTGGTAGCCTCAACACACCTTGGTGCATGGGATTATTCCTCCTCAGGTTTACAGTTCTCGGTTGTGTCATTTCCTGAAATTCCTCTGTCTTTTGAATTTTTCCTGTCTGATGATGTCCCTCTGGATGGCAGCTCAGCAACCTGGTCTATCAACCATGCTTCTCAGCTTTTAACTTCATTTCTTTGCTAGAAAGTATTTAATCATCTCCTACTTCATAGAAGAAAAGATTACTTCTCAATATTTCCTGAGGATCTAACAAAGGGAGAAAACATCATCTGTATGAAGCTATCTGTAATAATACGAGACTACCTCACCATTTACAGTTAATAATTTCAAGTTATTATTGCACTGCAAGTCTAATTCTCTTCAATTACTGACTTAAGCCACTAGTTAAACAAGAACTATTTAGTAAGTCTCTTTGTGCAACATGACAGTTGTGCTTTTGTTTTCAAAAAAAGGAGTCTTGCAATGAATTAACTCAAATCTAAGTTTTATGCACCATTGTATGTCTGCTTTTTTGTCTGCTTATTTAGATATGTTCTGTAGAAAATATACTTATCCTTCATGTGAAATGTATATTAGGTGGATTAGAGTTCTTACTTTTTGATGTCTACAAGAATGTCTACTTCTGCAAGAGCAGCGGTTACTGCAGTAATACGCTGAGTGTTCTGGTCTGCTGCTTCTTTGCTCTGTATGCTTATGTGACTGCAGTCACCCTTCTGGACATGTGCCCTGTGATCTCTTCAGAGGACCTCATAATTGTTTTTTTCTTCTTTTGAATATTGGATATTAAGTTGTTTGCAATGCATAAACAGAATCCATTCAATACAAAAAATTATTTCACTGAGCATAAATTTGTACATTTGATGCCTGTTGGTTTTGTCTGCTGATAATAAATTTATTCATAAAATGATCAAATTTAGTTAGTACTTGGCAAATAGTAGATAGGCCTTAGTTACAAGTTTACAGGTCTACATTATATATTTTTCAAGGAACAGAAATGCAGCTTAGCTATTAATAACTTCTCTTTAAGTTCTATATGCACCAAATAAAAAATAAATGTATTTTTTGTGTTTCAGGGAAGTCTCAAGAACAGTAGGAAGATTTCTCCCCAAGAATTTATTCAGGATTTAAAATCTGGGTCAACGGATGAAAGACTAGTCACTTGCTTAGAATCTCTCCGTGTGTCCTTGACTAGTAATCCTGTCAGGTAACATCATTAGCACATACTGAAGAGATTAATCATATTCTAATTTATTAATGGATTAAAATTAATGGATATGTAGATGTACATGTTTCAAGGTTTTCCAATTAATGAGTATATATGCATCAGTGAAAGATTGTAACTTCTTTTTCATTGAATACATATCCTCTGTAGGTCTATTATTTTTAATAGAGTTGGCTGATCTATACAAGGTAATACTAAGAGAAGGTAAATTAAGTAGTTCTCTTTGTTTTCTAGTGCTAAGTAGTCCATTGTTTTTCATTTTTATTTTTGAAATATTTTCTAAGTCTTTAATCTTCTAACTTACTTTTGTCAGGGTGATCAATAATGGGAGTTAGGCACATTGGTATAAGTTTGTTGACCAGAAAACATACATATTTCTAAATGTGTGCTGCTGCTTCTGTCCAATGTACTTTAAGCTTTCTTCCTTCCTGCCTTCTGGTATTTTTTTCTGTACCTGTAGGGTTTATCTATACAAAAGAAAGCACATCCTTTGTTTTCCTGTGCTTTATTGAAGGAAGGTTAGCGCTTCATAATAACTGATCAGTCTTAATTTTGATTTGTTCCATGCAGCTTGATTTGTGAATTATGACTTTATTTTATTAAATTGTATTTATTCCTGTTCTGTTCTATTTACATCCTTTTGTTTAGAGTTACCATTTAAGACAACAGTTGAACACATGATTTGGGGAAACTGTTTAGGGTGTAGTTTAAAATAATGCAAAAGAAATGTTGAGACATGATTAGAAAAGGATTGCACAACTTTGTTTTCTCTGTGTCTGGTTTGGCAGAATTGCTGATGTGGGTCTTCTCTATGGGTATTTGCTTCTTTCTTTCTATTAATTTGTTTCTGAGTTGTGTTGGCTTATTTAGAATATGTAATGGTTCATGTGGAAAGAAACATGCTTTACAGTAGCCTGAGTTATTCTGATGAAGGGTTTTCAGTTAGTCTTTTTTGTAAATCGTATTCTTATTTCACAAAGATCTGAATCAAGTGATACTGAGTAATTAGATCTCTGGTACTTAGAAACAGGTGTTGAAATCTATGGTTTACTACAAAAAGCTGTGTTTATTTCCCATCACTATAAAAAGAAAGCTTCTAAAAGGATAATCTTGGTCACTAATCTTCAGGCAAACAATTAAGGTGTTTTGACCTCACATTTCCCAGCACAGTTCATCAAAATGGTTCAAGCTTACATATTATTACAGATAACTACAGATAACTAGTTGTCTGTAATAGTTATCTGTAGTTAGGTGCAACCATTTCTTCTCCTTTTGTGTAGCAGTTGCAACAGATTGAATTTCGTTAAGAAGACATTTTTAATAAATACATTGAAAATAGAGGCACTGATAACTTAGTATTTTGTCAGAATGACAAAAAGCTGAGTGTTTTCTTTGGGTAGTATAAGTAGTTTTTGATCTCTTGTGGAAGAAAAGGTAAAGGCAGTAAGAATGCATCAGTACTTTAGTCAACCATCTCAAGCTGTTGGATGTACAGCAAAGTGGCTGCTCATAATTCTGCTAACATGAAATGTTCAAAGAAATGAATCTTGTAGGATTATCTTTAGGACAGATATGGCCAGATATGCCAGAAATAGTTGCCAATTATTTGCCTAATCTTTTTCAGAATAAAACAACTATCTGAGAAAGAGAAAATCTATTTTCATAATATATTTACTTTTAGAAAAATAAAAAATCTGGTTTTCTCTTCCTATAATTATAAGTGCTGCTGTCAGTGTGCCATTACTTATATTAGATATCAAGGGGGTTTGAGCAATACTAAACAGGACCAAGAAGCATCTGTGTCAGATCTGTCTCTGGCTGAGGGTTTAACCTCATCAAAAGATGCCTTTGGTAGCTGAAATTTTAAATTCTTTTGTGTTCTCTTGGAGATATTTTGGGTTTAAAACCATCCAGTTATACCTGCTTTTATTTATGATGACAATTTTCTTTCACTGTGATTAGTCTTCAAAATGTCCATTTTTTAAAATGTCTTTTTTCTTTCTCTCTAGCTGGGTTGAAAACTTTGGCCGAGAAGGTCTGGGACTGCTATTGGATGTTTTGGAACGATTGGTTGAGACAAAAAAGTAAGGATTTAATATAAACTTGTTAGCTTTTCTTAATATTTAAAGAGCATTTATTTATAATAAATTTTTGGTTTATTCAGTCAGGATAGACTTGTGAAGAGGAGTCAGCATAAAGTTATACAGTGTTTGAGAGCCTTCATGAATAATAAGGTATGGGATTTTATTTAACATAGAAACTAAATTACTACAGTTCAATTAGATAAGGTACATGATAAGTATAAGTCTGTGCAATTTGGTGAAGTGGTGGGTTGGTCAGTTGTGGTTTGAAGTTCTTTCTGTGTGCCAGACATCTGCCACTTTCTCTCTGCAGAAATATTCCAAGACAATAATGTAAACTTTTGATGCTGATATATGCTCTTCCTAAAGAATAAGTGACCTATTTGAGACTTTTCTCTTATTTAATATTTTTTTGATTATTACACAGACTTAAATGGCATTTGAAATACTTACTTGAGGGGAATCATTGGTGTCATTACTAGATACACAAAATCATTTGGATTCCCTTTTTGGATTCCCTCCCTTACAAATATTCTTCTGTTGTTTAGTATGGGTTGGAAAGAATTTTGGGAGAAGAGAGGAGCCTTTTGTTGCTGACGAAAGCCATTGATCCCAAGCAAACTAACATGATGACGGATATAGTTAAACTGTTATCTGCAATGTGCATTGTTGGAGAGGAAAACATGTAAGTACTGTATTTAAGCGAGAAATAGCAAGGTACTTTTACAATATACCAAATCATAGTTATATCTGAATGAAATGATAAAATTTTCAATTTAAGTTTGAAAGTAATATCTATTATATTGTCAGTTTTCAGAATATCTTTCTGATTTTTTTTATCTTGGTCATATCAGTGAGTTTTCTTTTTCACATCTGGATGTACTGGTTAGATGGTTATGTAGCAATTCTTTTGCTTAATATTTATTAGCATAATTTTCTTAGCCCTTGTAATCCAATTAGTCATTCTTTGGTTACAGAGATCTCTAAAGGCAACAAGTATCACTTAAACCTCCTAAATTTGTTTACAAGAAATTGAGGGAGGTGAATAGTTTGGCAACATGGCTTTTAAGATAGCAAATAAACAAGCTTAAATATCTCTGAGTGAAATGATTCTCTTTTCTCACAGCCTTGAAAAAATTTTGGAAGCTGTAACAGCAGCAGCAGAGGAGAGGAATGTTGATAGATTCTCTCCTATTGTAGAGGGCCTTCAGGATAACTCAGTTCAGCTGCAAGTAAGTAATTTTTTTTTTAAACCACTGCAACAAGTAAAAATAAAATTATAGATTTTTCTGGACTGAACAAGTCATTACGGTAAAAATGAGTAGGGATACTGTTTCAAATAGGGGTCAAATTTTGGAATACTCTTTATAATTTTGCCTTTTGAGATGTGGCATGGGAAGATTCAGCCTGGAACCACAGGTGTGTTGCCGGTCAATCTGTTGATTTCGATTCACTGAGATTTTATGTTTGCAAGTTAAAAGACAATGTATATTTAAAATAAAGGATAAATCATATGTTTGGATGAAAAAAGGTCATCACTTCTGGCAATATTTGTTGAAATTGATGATTAATTATAGTAAAAAAGTAAGCTTTTAGGCAATGGCAATTCATAATTAATGTTTTAAATCATTGGATATCATGCTCATTTTATGATATCATAAAATTGCACTCAGAAGGCCTGAGGAAAGAAAACTTACCTTATTTTCAAATTGCTTCAGTTGGATGTAGAATTTACTGCAGGAAGGCACAAAATATTACACTGTGTTTGAGTGATCTTTATAAATCGTTGGTCTAAAACTCACGTGAACTCATGTAATCTGGTTGAACTGAGAGCTGTTCATAATTGTAATTCCTTGTGACTATTACAAAAATAGTAAAAGAGTAACCTAAAGTTTGAAGGAAATGTTTGCATTACTCAGCTTTTATATTAAATAGTTCATGTCTGACAATAATTAAGTTGCTGTTCATTTGTCTCACAGAAAAGCTAACCATAAAGGAATATTTGCAGATGGAGAATTGTTTGTAGTTCAATTTTGCCAGTACCAATAGAATTTCCTTTTGAAAAATTGTCCCTTCTTCCGTACCCCTTCTCTCTTTTAGTCATAGACCAGTTTGGGTTGAAAGGACCTTTAAAAGCTGTGTGTTTCCAACCTGGCTACCATGAAGGGGCATCTTCTCACCACACCAGGTTGCTCAAGGTTTAGTCCAATTTCACCTTGAACAGTTCCAGGGGTGAGGCATCCAGAGTTTCCCTGAGCTATCCATATATTTTATGGAATTTTGAAAACTTCTGAAGTATCAATTTTTCTCCGGCATATATTAAAAAAAAAGTTAAAATATTTTGATTCAGGAGAAATGCTTTAGCTCTTGAAAATTCTTTTTCAATTCCAAGATATTGTATCTAAGTAAAGAGAACTCAAGGGTCTCTGTAGAGCATGTAAGGATTTGAGGGACTACCAGGTTGAAATTAGGAGGATGTTGTTTTGAGTGTTAGGCTTTCAGATGTGATGCTGAATTTTCAGGGTTTGTGTATATTTGTATCTGTGTAGATTTAGTGAAGGAAAAAACCTACTGTAGATTTAATACAGAAAAAGTTACTATCTGTAACTTCCTTTTCTTTATAGTTGAAAATGCATGTGAAACTCCCCAAAAAGCAGTCCATTACTCTATTTGAACCATCAGGCAAATTAAGTTAAAACCCACTGTTTGCAGGGGTGCTCAGCTACATGAGCAGGATAGCGCAGGTGAGATAACCAAATCAGTGCAGAAAATTTCAGCTGAGTTACCTATGCAGTAGCAACTTTTATTTTTCTAGGACTACTCTTCAGATATTAATTTTTTTTCCTCCTGGTTATGCCTTCTATCAATTGGGCTATACCTCCATCTGGTATTTTGTTATCCTCTGATATAGAAGATAGAAGCATAGTTAAAAATGAGAGTTTACTCTAAATGTTACTGTTGCAGTACTTCTGCTAAATATATTCATTTGGCTTTGCTGAAAGTGTTAGCCTGGAGTTCCTGCAAATAGATAATGCTTTGCTGTTTTGTTTGCTATATATTGTGTAGACACAGAAACTCATTAAAAGTTCTTTTCTGGTTTTTTGGGGTTTTTTTTTGAGTTAAACTTTCATTAGAGTATGTTCCTTCTGCTAAAAGGCTTTTTGATATTTACTTTTTCAGACTTCATAAATGGTTGCTAGATTTCTTGTTTTTAATACCAGAAAAATCAAGGTTCCTCATGTGAATCAGCTGTAAACTTTTCTAACAATGACATTGACCTGGTGGTTAATTTGACAGTGTTTTAATGAGACAGAAGTTTACAGTTGTCAGTTACTTGGCATACTTGCCTTGATTGTCTGCTTGATGTATGTATGTTTGCTTTGTGGCAGTTCAATTTGACACTAACAACTGACCTTTTCAATTTTGAATTGACATAACATTTCTGTTACTAGAAGACTGAATACATAAAAGGCCTCAGTAGGGTGATTTTTGTATTTTTAGTGAAAGCTCTGTCTATTTTTTGCATTTGTTGAAAGCAAAAGATGCTCTATCTTTCATAAAATCAAAAATTGTGGAAAGCATACTTAATTGATCTTGGTTCAAGACAAGATTAGTAGTCTTATTCTGAGAATAGAACTACAGCCAGAAGTAATATCAAGCTTCTGGTTTTGTTAAAGTAAATGTAGTTTGACATCTTAAACCTAAAATGCATACAGGGCAATCTGGTACCTTGTATATTTATGAGGACAACTGAAATATCCAATTCTTTGCTTGTTCAAGTCATGGAGGCAGGAAATACTGCTTTTCTGGCACAACCCATTATGATATATAAGAAAATTATGAAAACAACAACAACATGTTTGTTGCCTAATTCTCATTCTTCTAGCAGAATCAAATGAGTGCTTATCTTCTCTAATCATCAACTTTCACCACTGCTTCTCAAGCAGGTGTTTTAGCTAACAGAAGAGTGTTATTCTTCCATGCCGATTTAGTTGCAGATGACTATTCCTTCTAATTTCCAGTTAGGACTGAAAAGAGGTACAATGGTGAATCAAAGGTGCAAATTTTCCTTTCCTGGTTAAGTTCCTGAAAAATGGACACCGATCATCCCAGTGGAAATGTGCAGGTTCATGCATCCTAGGAGAATCATTTTTGAGACAAAATAAATGATCCTAGATATTCATCGCTAGCCTTATCCTCCCAGTATTTTCAATTGTCAGGGAATACTATTTAATCTTTATAATTTAATAATATGAGTATGTGAGATGGCTCTGACATTTTGGTTCGCTGAATAACTTGATGACTCTTGGTTGCTCTGTGCTAATGAGGTCCTTTCCTTAACTGCTTATGTAATAGGGTCAATCAGAACAAAGCTTACCTTACCTAAATATCAAGACTGAACAAACTAATTTCAGATTATTAGGATCTTGTGTGATTTAAGTATTTTATGCTAACTGCTAGGTATTGAATTAGTTTCACTTGGAGCGTGATTTATATGTTTGTTATTTACTATCATGTTCCTGCTGTTACCTTTATCATTACTCCTTGCAAAAGTTTTTAAAATTACAAAAAAGATTTTGTGATCTAATTTACTCAAATCTAGATGTGTAAGCAGTGTGCCTTGCTTAGACTTGTTTTTCCTTCCTCTTGTATAACTTTTTCTCATTCTGCTTTTTGTCAGCTTGTGTTTGGGACTTTCATTATTACTTTGTCTTCCTACACAAATAAATAGTTTGCTAATATTATCCAATGCATCTTTGTCTTGTTTGTTCCAGGAAGGCTAAAGTATATTCTTGTTATGAACTGCAATTGAATTCCTGGTTGATCAAATTTGACTAGAAGTACTAAAATAACAGTACATCATACATGAATTTCTTGCTCTTCATTGTTGTATCCTGGCTCTGTTTGAATAGCACATGTAGTGCGTCTATTTGGCAAATTAAAAGAATTTTTTTGAAACAGTTACATCTGTAGACATCCTTTAATTGAAATTGCCCTGCTATCTCAAAGATAAAACTGTAGTTTGCTCTTGATCAAGATTTTTTTTTAGTATTATTTTTTCAGTCTCTGATTGACTCTTCATTGATAATTTAAATCAGCTGTGATAAATGCTGTTTCCTTGCTTAACAGTCCATTCATATAGTGTTTTGCAGGAAAACATACTGTGCTTTAAACTGCTGGTAACAATGAAGGTTCCAAATCGTATATAATCAAACAACATGGAGTTGAAATGTGAATGTAACCTTGTAGTAGTGTACTTAAGTACTGACTGTATGGTAGTGAAGTCTACAATCATTGAAATGCCTCACTCATGTTAACAGGAGAGCAGGTGTTGGTGGCAGCTGTCAATGCACTGAATTACTGGCTTTGAATAGCACAACTAATTGAATCCAGAAAATGCAACTGAATGAAAGATTTTGTACTCCAGAGAGATGAATTGGAGATGGTATAACTTGTTTCAACTAAATAAGATCAAAATTAGGGGAAGTAAAAGTTTTCATCTTAGCTGCTGAAGGGGAAGACAAATATTCATAAAGTGGATTCATACCAAAACAAACACAAAAAGCTTTAAGAATAAAGCCCATACTCAGATAATAAGACAATATATTCTGTAAGATTTTATTGCAGTAAATGTAACTGGTTTGGTTGTTTGCATTTTAAACCACTTCTTGCATCCAAATTCTTCTGTTGTCTCATTGTAACTTGTGCAGTTTATGGGCCTAAAAAATACACCTGGTATTCAAAGCCAAGAATTTAATTTTTTAGTCTAAGTGAAGTCTTAGAGGTCTAATAAAATTGCTCTCAGTAGTGCTAACACTTCTTCACTCCCATCCCGTGCCTATACCTTTCTATGCTGCATTTCATTTATGATCATATTCTATCCACTAGTTACAGAAATGTTAACTTTGTGCCTGAGACTTGTACAAGGTTAAGAAAAATGTAGGGCTAGTGGGGTGATAGTGATTCTGTTACTAAACAAATCCTGTTGCAACTCAATAAGCCAAAACACAGCTCCAGACAGGCAAGCCAAATCTTGATGAAGCCTGAGAGGTCTGGAAGCACGTAGTGTTATCTTCTTAAAAAACCTATAGCCTGTTACTAGTAAAAATAAGTGGGTTACAAGGCCATGCGTCCTGAACAAGACTGTAGAGGACTACAGTCAAATATTCAATATGAGGAGCTTTTTCTGTGTTCAAAAGTACTTGGTTGTGCACCAGAACCTCTCTTTTCTGTTGGGTTCTGTTGAGACACTTCCTGGAAGATTTTATTCAGTGTACTTCTGAAAAGTGGACTGGGCACCTTAGCTGGTTGCAAAAGGTTTCCTATTGTAGTGTCAGCCAGCGTTTGGATGTAAGAACATTATATTATTTGTATTTATCTTCTTATATTATTTGTATTTATCTTCTATTACTATTTGGTTCTTGTAGTTTCCTTTGCTGGAGTTAGCACCTGTCTTTATTACCTACTGTAAAGTGACAGTTTAGCAGTAATACATATATTAGAGTAACTCTTAGGAAAAAGTATTTGCACAGAATCGGGTTTCAAGAGTAATACAGAGATTTTGCTTGAATTTGAAGAAAATAATTGATAAGTTAACAAAGTCCTATTTTCCCCATAGTTTCTAAAATACTGTAGATGTGTAAAGAAGCAAATTGTATAAAATAAGGGAAATAACACATTTCAGGAAGGAGAAGTATCATAAGAATTTTTCTGACAGGCATTACAAAGATGAGAAATCCACTGTGACAGTTAAAGGCTTAGATTCTTATCAATTTAGCAGCTTTATAAGAAAAGAAGAATAACCAAGGGTTGTTTCTTATTTATAACTTCAAAGAAGCCCCAAATCAGGAATATCTTTCTCCAGGAAACATGCTTTATTTAAGGCAGAACAGTCAATGTTGTGGTATTGTTAGCTATATTCTTATTTAACTGAGTTCTTTTAAAGCTGAGTGCTACTAATGTAACGTCCATACCTTTCTGAAAGAAAACACACCATAGGTATATTGCTCTTTGATATGTGAGTTTATTTATTTTTACTCATCAGGTGATGATCTAGTTGCCCTCACTGTAAAGAATATGGAGAAAGGATAGGAACAGGCTTTCATTGCCTTGCCAAGTCTGTTAAACCCTTTGCTAACAAAACATAAAAGGGCAGACTTACAGTGAGGCAAGGGGGAAAGCATTAGGAAAGGTTGGATTGGGAGCAGAATGCCTCATGCTTAATTGGGTAGTTCTAGCGCTTGGTCCCTAACAGCCTGCTGTAGCTCACAGTCTACTTGACTTAACTTTCTCAGCAGGTCCACAGCTCACACATTAACAGATTGTTTACATTTGTTACATCTCTGTTCTCATAACTAAGCTATTCTCTACTAGAGTGTTAGCCAGCTAAATTCTTCTACCTAGATTAGCACTGCAGTCAAACAGGCCTAAATTATGCTAATTGCCATTCCCCTCCATAACAGTTCAGCTGAAGTAATATATAAAGCTACTCTCATGCTAACATACTTTGCAGAAGAATAAAGGTGGGATAATGGTTTTGGTCTGTGCTACTATGTAATCTTAGCATGTTCCTTCTGGAAACCTAATGGGTGCTATTTTTTCTCACAGTCTGTATCAAAGTAGCTTGTACTTCTAGTTGTTCTTGTGACCAAATGTAAATTCAGAACTTGGAATTATGCATACTTTGAAGATGACTGGGATAGAATCTTTCCAGTATCACCTTTTGCCTATGGCATAATGCATCATCATTTTTTTAGACTATAAGAGGCTTTACAGCAGAGTATTTGAAGCAGATTGCTTATATTGTTTACATTGTATGTAAGGTTCAAATAGAATTCTAGTGGTCTGGTGCTTTTAAAAAGCCCTTAAAATGCTGGAATTATTTGAATAACGTATTTTTTGTAAATTGAGCAAAACGCGCAAGCAATAAAGAGGCTAAATAAAGGAAATAATGGCTGCTTACATCTGTATTAGAGATAAACAATAAGTTGCCATTGTTCTAAAGGCTTGTGAATCTGGACAGTGAATTCCTGCTGCTCCTGGCCATGGGTTTTCAAGATGAGTCTCCTGATTTTTCAGAAGAGGGACAGCTTGTTGGCCTGATTCTTTCTTTTGAGCTGAAGGAGTGATTCCCATGAAGTACTCTATAATGTTCAGTATGTTTAAAGCATGACTATTTCAAAAAGAAGTGGAAAAGACTCCATTCTGTTCTTCAGGCTGTTTAATTTAATCAGCATTTAAAATATATATATATGTTTCACTGTACACAGACTTTATTATGTCACTAACTTCTTATATATATATAGATGAATGTATATTTGCAATGATTTTTATATGTTGATTATTATGCTTTATCTGCTAAAGTTCATTGGCCAAAGGAACTTGATATTTGTATAAAATGACAAAATTCAATGAAGTGAGAAAATATTTAATTTTTATGGAAATTTGTGAACCAGAGTTTGATATTTATAGCTCAAGGCTGATCAGGAATTTAAGTAGCTTAGTTATAAGATTACAGTAGTTTTATAATTAGAAATGATGTAATGCCTGATTATTAGCTTGTTGTATCTTTTTGATTGTTATGCATATTGAAATCTAAGAAATAAGATTATTATTTACTCTATTACAGGTAGCTTGCATGCAGCTCATCAATGCTCTCGTTACATCTCCTGATGACTTGGATTTTAGGCTTCACATCAGAAATGAATTTATGCGCAGTGGATTGAAAGAGATATTGCCAGTAAGCATCTCGTCATCTCTCTTTGCATTACTATTTAAATTTTGAAATTATTTGAGCCTGAGAGGAGGAATGGGAGAACAAGTTCTAATAAATTATTCTCAAAGGCATTTTTTTAAGTTTGGGAAAGAGCAGTCAGATACGAGAATCAGCCTTAAAAATGAAAAGGTGAAATGTGCTCTCAGAGCTTTATTCTTATTCCTCAGCATTTTATGACTTTGCTTAAGAACATGTGACAGACTGTTGTGCAAAAATTTTAAGCCAGCCTGAAGTTATGTTTACCTTTTGAATATTAATCATAACTCATGTGTTCTTGTAATTTTAAACTTCTAACTCACATAGACTTATGGAATTTATTAAAAAGATACATTTATTTACATATGGAAGTGCTAATTTTGCAAGCCTTTGTACTGTTTCTTCTTTGCAGCGACTACAATGTATAAAGAATGAAGCACTAGATATTCAGCTGAAAGTGTTCAATGAGCATAAAGAAGAAGACATGATTGAGTTCTCTCATCGTTTAGAAGATATTAGGTCTGAACTAGAATATCCTTTTGAGGGCTGATATGATCTTTGCTTGTGCTAGAAATAGTGTGGCCAGCAGGAGCAGGACACAGGTCCTTCCCCTGTACTGGGCACTGGTGAGGCCACACCTTGAATTCTGTGCTCAGTTTTGGGCTCCTCACCCACAAGAAGCACATGGAGGGGCTGGAGCATGTCCAAAGAAGAGTCCTATGAGGAGCAGCTGAGAGAACTGGGGTTATTCTGGAGAAGGATGGGAGGAGGGTCTTGGTGCTGTCAGTGACTACGTGAAAGGATGTTAGTGAGGTGGGGTCAGTCGCTTCTCCCAAGTAACAAGTGACTGAATGACAGGAAAGGGCCTCAAGGTGTGCTGTGTGAGGTTTAGATTAGATAATAGGTAAAAATTTTTAGAGGAAGGGTTGTCAAGCACTGGAATAGGATGCCCAGGGAAGTGGTGGAGTCCCCATTCCTGGAGATATTGAAAAGATTTGTAGATGAGGCATGGCTGAGTGGTGGACTTGGCAGTGCTTGGCTAATAGTTGGACTTGATCATCTTAAGAGGTCTATTCCAATATAAATGATTCCATGATATCAGCAGAACAAACATGAACAAAGTAAAGATATAGTGGATATTTTTCTGCTATAATTTCTGTTTAAAGAAGTTATCAGTAAACATTTGGCTGAAAATTTTTAATTCTTTGTTATTATTCTCCTTAACACTTTCACTGAAGTAAATGATGTTTACAACATGGTGTGGAATACAGTTAAGGACACTAGTGCTGAAGGATATTTTCTTTCTATTCTCCAACATCTTTTGCTGATAAGAAATGATTATTTTATCCGGTATGTTTAATGCTGTATTAAATGTTAATTATGGATTTTATTATTATTATTATTCAGTCATTAATAGAATATTTCTTCCATAAATTTAGTAATAGGTTTTAGTCTTTCTTTGTGGATTATAATTTGTGAGCTCACATTTAAAAGAATCAACTTGGAATCAATAATGCCATCCATATGTTTTTGTCTCTGCTGCTTAGTGTATAATTTTATTTTATAAATATAGAAAATGATTTTTCTTAAAAGCTGATCCTTATTGATTGCAAGTATAAGTGATCAGAGGAGATGTCTTAATCAGTTATAAGTCATGGTAGTAACATTATAATTTTGTGGTGTATTTGGGTCAAAGGACAAAACCAAGTATGCAAAAAAGTGCACTTTATACGGAAATCTGAACATATGCCTAATTTAGAGTAACTTTTGGGTTGGAATTGAGTATTTTCAGTATACATTAGAGGTCAGTGTAGACATGTTTGTGTCTCCTGGAAAATTCATCAGATAAATTACAGGGAAACAGTTAATAAAATTTTAAGTGTTTCAAGCTGACAAATACTTTCCTTCCAAAACTGTTGTGTTGTCTGAGGAAACACTGGGGGAACGAGGTGTGAACTGAACAGGGGCCATCTGTTTTCTGCACAACGTTCTGCATAACCTTGCATTTCAGGCAAGGTCTAGCACAGATGTACATTTAAAGGTTAAGGGTGCTTGCCTGCTATGGATATATCTGTGCCAGACCACTTCCACCTGAAAAGGTTTGAATTCACAGCTTGCATGTTCTGGGCAAGTGACCCAGTTGTCATACCCCCTGGCATTTTAGAACAAGGTGTTTTTCATTCCTTGTACTGAAGCAGGGCTGCAATGCACTTGTACTTAGAAAAGTCACAAAACTAATGGAATCAAGCTGAAGGAAGAGCCTTCTCTTTACAGAGAGGAAGCAGGAGGTAGCCTTTCCTGCCTATATTTCCGTAGGGAGGGAGATGTAGATTTAATAATACAGCAATTATTTATCTTTAGGGATACTTTTTTCAGGCTTTTTGTAAACTCTTTTTGTATGATAAACTGCCCAACATAATTTTCCTTTGAAACTTTTGCCTTTCTATGGAAACAAATCAGCCCAAAGCTGAAGCTTTGTTCATAGACACGATTTTAAGTATAGCTTGATAAATAAATATGCTGTAAAATATCACATCTCTGTCTTTAGTCCACAGTATTTCAAATTAATTGAAGAGTGTGTGTCACAAATAGTGTTACATCGAAGTGGAACAGACCCAGATTTCACGTATCGTAAGAGATTAGATATAAATTTCAGCCACTTACTAGGTAAGTACTGTGTTTGGAAATGATTACAGCACTCCTTATATGAAACTGAATAGGTGATTAAGAATCTTGTGTTCCCTGCATATGTGTAAGTGTGCTTGTTGATTTTTTTCAAGACGTTTGTGTAGATAAAGCAAGATTAGAAGAATGTGAAGAGAGGGCTTCTGAGCTTTCCAGAAAAGTAAGTAATTTTTACATCATGTAATCGTAAGATGGACATGGGGTTACTTAATAGATTAATGAGTGGTGTAACTGAAGCTTGGTATAGTTTTTAACTTCAACTTACTATTAATTCTGTGTTAAAGTGGGAATTGGGATGTTCCTTGTAGACTAGGAAGCCAAGTGGTGTAAAGTAGTTAACCTTAATTGAGAATCTTTCTATTATTTAAGTTTTCATGTATAACTCTTCCAAAAACAAACTGACTACTTTATTTCAACAGTTATCAGTTTCCTTAACAAATAGTGGGAGAATAAAAATAGACTCGTTCATATCTACAGACTGTATTACTGTACATCTATTTTAAGCTGCTCTGTGTTATACTAACTTAATATACATTAAGTCTTTATGCCATTTTGTGTAGTAAAGGCCTGTAGTGGTGATACAGATGATTCTTCCACTCAATTTACACGTGCAAGTTGGAATTGCAGACATGTGTCCTTGCTATGGTTAATATGTGAGTTTTAAGAAGCACAAAAGAAAAAGTTGGAATTTAAACAAACTATGCAGAACTGACTGGTACCATTTTTCTTTTTTATTTCTCTTTTCATAGTTTGAAAAAGATTTTGTAGTTCATCAGGAGACCCAGGCCCTGCTGCAAAAAAAAGAGGAGAGAATCAATGAACTTGAAGCAGAATTACAAGCTTTTAAATCACAGGTAAAAGACAGTATAAATGAATCTATGAAATAATGTTCTTGAAAGGGACTTCCTTTTGCATCTTCTTCGGATTCTGATAGTACAGTTGAGGGTTTTTTCAAAGAATCTTTTTTATCGATTATTATTGAATGTTAGTTTCCTTTATTTCTGTTTTATACAAATAATTGTAATGTGACATTAATTAGCTGTGAGTTCCCAGATGATCCTTTTATGCCTGAGCTCAGTTAATTAAACTAGTTTTTAGGTTTCATTTGGGTTTTGCTTTCAGAGCCATAGATTTCCAAAGTAATTAACCACATAGGGTAATAAGTCTTATGCTTTTAGATTAGCATTCGTCATTATGATCTTTATCCCTCCACAGGAAATTGCTTATTGTGCAGTTTGCTATACTGAGGCCTTACCATGGATATCCAGCAGTGAAAGAAATAACCTGTGGCTGGATAAGAACATTTCCTGATAATTTTTCAATTTTCAAGCATAAGTAGATATTTTAAAATGTGATGGTGAGGAATAGTGCAGATTTTTTGAGAGTAATACTTGAGTTAACTTGTAACTGCTTCAAATCTTAAATCTATGTAAGGAGACCAAGTGATTTTTTTTTTGTGTCTTATTTCTGGGAATAAGAAGCACAGCCTAAAAATGGCTGAAGAAGAAAGCATCAGAAAGACATGCTTCTAGGGGTTTATTTTAGTACTTCTGAGTTGGGTTTTTTTTTTAATATTTATTGGTTTCTTTAATTTTCTTAGTGAGGAAAATTAATTTAGCTCTGCTTTGGTTTATTTAGAAATGTCATTCTAATTCATGTTTCTGGTCAAAATTAATTGTTAATGTCAAAGTCAAACATTTGCCAAAAGCAATTACAAAAATTGTTGCATTCTAAAAAACCAAATCTAGTAAGAGTGTCACATCATTCATTAAGAAGGGATTTTTCTGTATATCTTGAAAACATACTTAAATACTTTTTGTAAGTGAAATTTGTTTCCTCCCTATTTTTCTTTTATTCGCTGCATTAAATAACTTAGCAATAACTTTTTTTTACATGCTGACAGAGAGCATAACATATGATTCTGCTCACTAATTTTCATACCATGAATTATTCCACTGTTGTTAATGGGATACATGAAAAGTTTTGTAAATGTCAGGTAATTGATTACTGCAACTTAGTACTTTTAAATCTGTCTAAAGAGGAAACTTCGGCTTCCATATGGCATCGGTTGCTATTTAGCATGTTGACTTCTACCTCTAATGACTATTTTTTCCCCTGGTCTCATTCCTTTACTCTCCTCTTGCATTTGGTATGTATTGATGTATTTCTTTCATTTCTGGAGCCCAACTGTTCAGTGTCTATTTGCCAGTGTAAACAATACTTATGTTCAGAAATTCAAAACATTATCATGCTGTTGTGCATGCATTTATTTGTAGTTATTGATATTCAGTTATTTCCTTTTAGAAATCTTAAATCTTTTGCCTATTGTATTTCCCTTTATTTTCTAAAATAATCAGTTTCAGCTCATAGTTAGTTGAAAAGGTAATTAGTGCTATCACCAGTAGATAAATATTTATTTTGTTGTTTTTGTTAGATACTTTCTTATTTATGTTTGCAGGCCTATGATAGAAGTTTTTCAAATAGTAGAAGTAATTTTATTAGACTTGCTGAAGTCCTAATCCTATTTTGATGCATTATAAATGTCATTTCCATATGGAATAAGAAGCTGGTGTATAAGGAAGCTTTATTTTTTGGAAGGATTTTTTTTCATTATTGCTTCATGTTTTCAGTTCTGTAGAATGAGAATGCCCTAACATTGGAAAATATCTGTTTTTCAACAGAATTGTGTATCTCTTTAGAGTTTGCTGTTATGTACTTGGAATGTTTCTCTGTCATCTGTAGGATGGAACAACAGAAACTAGGATGTTACTTTAAAAAAAAAAATTGAGTTAAACCATGGTAGTCTAGATAACATCTCAGGATATCTATCTTAGTTCATGGTCAGTGAAATATGAAAAGTAGGAAACACCATTTCAATTTGTGATTTTTGGTGTGCACCCTCCAAGGTCTGAATGTCTGCTTCAAATATTGACACTTCCAATCATGAAATCAAAAGCATGTTCGGCTTGGTATCATTCTTATTTGACTGTTCTATACAAGGCAAATGGTGTTGACTTTCAGCTGGTTTTCTGGATTTAATCTATAAACTATGATTGTTATAGCATTTTGTTGATAAAACTGTGAAACTGAGTAAGAATATTTTCCTTATCAGTATGGCTCTGTGCCACCTGGTTTTCTGCCATCAACTCATGGAGATGCATCTGTTGTTCCACTGGGAGGTGCAGGACCACATCAATTTCCAGCCCCTCCTCCACCACCACTGCCTTCTAATGGAGCAATTCCACCACCACCGCCTCCCCCTCCTCCTCCACCACTTCTGAACAGCTTGGGAACTCCTCTGGGTTTTGGTGGTGCTCCTCCACCACCGCCTCTACCAGGCCTGCCTGGTATACAGTGGTCCCCGCCTTCATGTGCTTTGCCATTTGGAATGAAGCCTAAAAAAGAATTCAAACCTGAGGTTACCATGAAAAGACTCAACTGGTCCAAGGTAGTGTTGATTAATGACAAATACTTGATGTAAATTCTGAGATTGAACTGGGGAAAAATAGATTGTCAGAAGACTAGATAAGAAATTTATACATTAGTTAAAATTATGTAGGATATTAATAATTTCTGTCTTTAGTTTTTCATTGTTTTCTGAAAACTGTTTCATTAAGCCATGAATCATCTGGACAAGTATCTGTTGACTTTATGAAATGCCTGGAAAAGTCAGTTCTAGTCTAGAATAAAACAACCTTGATAGCAGGATGCTTCTTATGCTGCCTGGGTTCTATTTTGCCTTGTTTTTCAGCAGACTCCTTATTTTGGATAGTCACTGCACTATACTGACAGCTATACAGCTTCCAAACAAGTGTCTTGAATCTATCTATCCTGGACTAGAATGGAGTGCAGGTCTCTCCATTTGTCTGTAGTAAAAATGTACTTACATAAATTTAATGTGTGACAAAATATATTTGATGTTTGGTTGTTTTTTTTTTTTCTTCTCCATTGTGACAAGGTTAAGTATACCAGTCTTCTGAGTTTGGAAACTATAATTATTTAGATAAAATAAGTCAGTAAAAAGGTTTTCACAATTAATGAAGTAATCAAAGCTACATTCTGAAAAGTAAGGTACTTAGTATCTAGTTAAACTGACTATCTGCAGAGATTATTTCAAGTTTGGCCAAGTTTTAAATCTAGACCAAAGCTAATTTGCTCCTTTTATATCTTGGATAACAAAGTGTATTCTCTGCATTGTTAGAATTATTTTTTTACAACCCACTTATTTTAAGGTTTTTTTAAAATGAGTAACATATTAACAACTCTAAAGATGAATGGTGTACTAAAAGTTCACGTTTTACAGAGTTCTTAAATATTTAATGTGCTTTAGACCTTACAGTTTCTGCATAGTAACAAAATAATTAATACAATTTTGTTTTGTCTCTTGCTTGTAGATCAGGCCTCAGGAGATGACAGAATCCTGTTTTTGGGTTAAGGCAGAAGAAGACAAGTATGAGAATGCTGACATGCTTTGCAAATTGGAACTTACGTTTTGTTGTCAAAAGAGGGGTAAGTAGCTGATGGATTTAATTTTCAGATTTTGAAGATATCTTTAGCATACTTGGGTCTTAATAAATATATGAAAAAACCTTCAGAACATAATATTAATGTTCTTATTTCTAAGTGGGATGTATGAAGAAAAATGTCTGAAAATCCTAGACCTGCTTAAGTGAACTATTTCTCTTAAGCAAGACAAAAATAGTGTGACATGTAGGAGAACCTCACAGAAAAAAACCCAAGAAATTCTTCTGGATAATACAAATTTTATTTATCACAGTTAAAAAATATTTATAAAATTTTATCAGAATACCTTCATAAATTACTGAAATCTAATCTGAAGCCCAGAAGGTGATATGTTTACTCTCAAAACTGATATGATAATTGATGTGTTGGATCCATGATATACTATAGTCTTTCAGTGATTTTTTTTTTTTTACTTCCTGATAAACCTGTAGGAACATAGATCTCCTTTGATATTTGCTTAGCTTCTTTAGCTTTTAAAGCACTGATAAGGAACAAAATATTTTAAAGTATTCCTGGCTTTAAAACTTTTCTCCTTTTCATGGAAGTAAGTAATTTTGGTAGTAGTTTAGGTTATTCTGTCCCATGTATAAAATGCCTGTTACTTCCTGACACTTTTTTCTTCCCTTTTTTTTGGTATCAGAGCTCTAGTGCTTTAGAGCAGCCAAAGGGCTGTTGTTTAATTTCTTTGTAATTTGAACAGGGGTTATTGTATTTTTACTTTGTTTAAAAAATTCTATTTTGATATTTTTATTTATAGAATGGCATGATATTCTCAAATTTCTCCTTTTTTGGGTATGCTTTGGTATATATTATCCAATTTTTTTTTTCCATAACCAAGAACTTTATTCCACTCTTGCCAAAGCATGGTTTTTATACCCTAGTAGTGTTTCTACTGATTTAAGTATTACAGCTTGTTGCTGCTAATACTTAAGAATATTGTACAAAGATAAATAAGGCAAGAAAACCTGACCATAGACTTGTTTGCTTGAATCTATTAAAATAAGTCGAGAAGCTAATTATGGTGCCTTTATAATGTTAGAATTCCCAAGAATGTTCCCTGAATTAATAGGTTGGAAGTCTTAAAAGCCACTGGAGGAAATACTTTCCTCTATATAATTAAACAGTAAAATTTGGGAGACAAGATGATGTTCAGGCCAAACATGTTAATGGCTCAGAAGAGGATTGTGAGTCTCCACAGACAGCAAGAACATTAGAGTTAACAAGATTAACATCCCTCAATATTTAACTGAATGGACTGAATACATTGTTTTGACAAAACCCAATAGAAGAGAGTTACTGGATCTTACAGCTGGAAAGTCAGTGAAGAGCACTTTTGTACCAAATGTGTATGTGTGTAGCAATTTAAAGACTGTGGTCTCCATGGACAAATTTATTTTTTTTTACAGGTGAGGCTTACTGCTTAATCTTTTTTTAAGTTTGGAATCTCTCTCATCCCACATGTATGATCTAAGTGTGACATCATTTTAATTTTTCGAAGGAAGTGGAGATGCTAAAGATTTTAATTAGAACAGCAAATAGGTGTTCCAAACATAGAACTAAATTTCATCTTTGTTCAAGTGAGTGGTTTACAGAACTTTAAATTAATGTTTATGTGTGTTAGTAGGCAGGACTAGATCTCAAGGTCTCTTGTTGACAGCATGAAGTCCAGTACAGAGGACAGCAAAGCAACTGCTTTTGTTCTCGTGACCATGGAGAGAGGGGATACTTCTTTGTAGCTTATACTACATTTACTGATTATAACAAAACTTACCAATTAGAGACATACAGTTTTCTTCACAGTCTTGAGGAGTTTTAGCACCAGGCCTTCTTAAGTAGAATCAGCAAGCTCTTTGCTGCACTCAAATAGGGAACAGTCCTTGACTATTTCTAAAGCTTTTTGTCTAAAACCAGAAAGATGAGAAATTGAAAATAATTCTGTAGCCTAATGATGGCATGCAAAGAATGAGCTGGTTTCCACTCTGCTGAAGGGTCTGTTTATGCACTCTTTTCATTAAAATCTTTGCATAAAAAGAGGAATCTGGTAGAGGAAGCGGGTATCAGTATATTCAATGATGCTTTAAGTGAATTTTATTATCACTAAGTAAAATCAAATTAAGGTACTCAAATATTCAGTTGGTGCATTTTACCAGCAGATATGCCAAAAGCATATCAGTGTTGATCTAGAAAAGGAAGTCTTATGTCTATTTAAATAATCCACTGAGGAATTTTCACTAGAAATAAGAATACAGAACCATATAGAATAGATCTGAGGATTCAGCAGATGTTTTTACAGGAGTTATAAAATATATTGATTCTGAAGGGGCATTGAAGCAATTGAAAAACTGAAGATGTTATGGAGGTATGAAAGAAATACTACTGCAAGAATAAAGAAGTAAAAGACTTCAGACTGTAGGAAACCTTTGTTGAGTATATGCAGAGATATTTCAGAGGCATGAACCACAGAGGAAGCCCCTGAAGGTCATCTGAAAGTCCAACAGTTTTTTGTTAAGGTACCAGTCTAGTTCATGTTGCTCAGAAATTTCTCCAGTAGAGTTTGAGGTATTTTTCAAGATGGATGTGAAGGGATGAACAGCCAGTTCCCATGTTTGTCATTGTGGTGGATTTTTTTTTTCTTAGTATCTTTTGGGATATCTTTTGTTGAAACTTGTGCCTATTTCCTCTTGCTTATTGTGCACCTCCAAGAATTCTGGTTCCCTCTTATTTCCAGCCTTCTGTCAGGTCATTTGAGACAACAGTAAGTTTTCCCTTGTCCTTCATTATCCTTCTCAAGACTGACAACTTTTTCAACTTTTCTGTCTGCATCTGTTTTTTCAGCCTTCTAATCATATTAATGATTTTCTGGTGTACTCATTCCAAAGTACCTGTATTTTTTTTGAAGTAGAAAAACCCATACAAAATACTTTAGATACTTCTCCCTTAGAGTGGATAAGTATCTCCCTGAGAAGGGGAATAGAGGGAAATAACCACTTTATTTGACTTGCTGCTTGCCGCAGTCTTGGTACTTTACTGCAGGAAATGTTTTCACTGTGCTGCTTGCTCATGGTGATAATGGAAAGTTCACATAGACTATGGATGATATAGGGTGTCGCCTTGTTTTCCAGCCTTCAGCCTTGGAGTCAGAAATTTCATGTAAACAAAGTAATGTTTACAGAACTTTTATCATGT